>HE670509.1:0-18280 GCA_000313835.2 Heliconius melpomene melpomene | reverse complement strand
TAAGTAAATAAATGTGTACATTAAATAAAGTTTAGGTTCAATTTAATAGTGTATTCTTCTGATAATTTCATTCGGGTGGATGTTAACAGATGATTAAGAAATTATAAATTAATTCTTGTAGTTATATATATATAAAATGAGTCTGGTATACAACGTGTATTTATAAATAATAATAAATAGTTTTAATTATCAATTAGTTGTTTTATTTTGTTTATTATTAATTGTTTTGTTTTAGTTTTTATTAGAATTAAGATTTTTTTTTAATATACCCTCAGCATATCTCTTAGCCAATTTGAATTGAATAGAAATCAGTTTTTAATATCTTGATTGTTATTTTTTTCTTGAATCAAAAAAATGCATAGAATATTCATTTAAAGTACATAGTACATAGAAATTATCAGTTGTGGGAATAACACATCGGGCAAACGGCACCCACAAAGATAGATAGAGAAAGTAACTTAGCCTGTGAGACGCGTGGCTACTCTTTGACCGTGTAACGCAGGCTGGGCAGAGATTGTTTTGTAAATATCGCGTTATTTTTGTAAGTTTACTAAATGATTTGAATAAATCTATTTTAATATAGCCTCAATTAAAATTTATGTCGATTTACGAAGTTGATAGGTAGATATTATCATGGCGGTATTTAAAAACTATGCAATCAATATTTTACTGATACGTATGTTCAGGGGCGGACTAACCCCGTCGGAGGCCCGGGGCGGTGTAGTCGAATGAGGCCCCCCCAGACCAGAACACCTTCCGCAAGCTTCCTGGAGGAAAGCACACTGGACCCGAAGTCTTATAAGTACATCTGCGAGTTCTCTGCATCGTCCGGTTAGAGGGCCAATGTTCCACGTTGCAAAGCAGAGTTTCTGTCTAAGTACTAGCTTTTTAAGCAGTATTCGTACTTAACACGTTGTTTCGTTCCATATTAGCGGCGGATGGCGGTTTTTAAATGGAGCAACTGCCATTTGACTTCCAAAACCACTTTGGAAAAAGTACTCTATAATTTTACATATATTATTTATGGACTATTTTAAGACCCCTTATAAGCACTCAAACCGATCTGATGGTCTCAATCATCCTCCCAGACAGAGAGGTACCTTTATTTTGCGCTACTTCTGGAAAGGCCCCACTTTCAGGTTAGTGAGTACGCAAACTTTTATAAAATGACATCGGTCTGGAAACCCTAGGAACTTGAAGTAAAAAACTACGAAACTGGAACCACATGCAAACTAAATGAACAATAGAAAGATAAAAGTAATTTTAATTAATATAATGTAAACTACCGGTACAGGCTGCACTAATCCTTGTATTTATTTATTTGTTTATTGGAGGCCCCCTCCACCCTCAAACTTCCTCTTAAGTAGATACTATGCGTTTTTGAAAGGCTTATTTAGGATTTGATCAAGGGAATTTGCACCATTTGGAGGCCCCCCAGGTCCCGAGGCCCGGGGCGGACCGATGTTAAGCAGTCAAATCAATTTAAATTATCGAAATCGACCGTAAGGTGCAACTTCGATAATTATTTGCTGACTTAATTGAAAAATAAGTGATTTTATATATTTTATATTTATACACAATCTTTAGAAAACTTTGTATGACCCTATTGATCGTTTTATTTACCGTATTTCTCTCTGACTAACCCGCTAGGCATAAAACGTGAAGCTAAGTTAACAATATGATGTAAATAGAAAAAAAAACGATTGACTGTTTAATATATGATCTAAGTGACAAAACTACAAGATGTAGTGCAAATGCGTTAAGATATTCTGGAGTATAAGCTGAAAAGAGCTTGTTGAAATTCTTGTCCACGACTTAGAATCGACATTCTAACGACTTGGTCTGGGACGACCAATGTATGTGGCGTCTCCAAAGTCTCCCTGATTGCATTTTTTTTAAAAGGTAACTATAACTGTAGTATGTAGTGTAGCGGCTACACTAACAGATTACATTTATAATAAATAAAAAAAAAATGGATATTGCTGCTTTTGTTTTTAGGACACATATTTTATTACGTTTTCGGTGTTGTTTAAAGGTGAATAAAACAACTGAGCTATATGCACAACTTTGTATTATAACGATAATCATAAGCACCTTACAATCTGTTACAATATTTCTTTCAACAGTTACATTATCGTTATAAATATTTATACAAAATTTATCAATTTGTTGAACAGCATCGCAAATGATCGCTAACATGTCAGTCGCAGTCAGTCGGACGTCGGACGACCGCCACCCTCGCTCACAACGATTTTTCTTATAAAATTGCACATTCGCCTTCCAGAAGCAAAATTCACTAATCCATATTTATATATATATATATATACTTAGTTATATAACTTATACAATAAATTTATATAATCGATGGTCGATGGTGGCGGTGGTCACACGTTCAGCTTTACTTCAATTTAATGTCATTTGAAATATGTGTGACAATCATATTACTTTAAACCAATGATATATATATTTATCCAATTTTCAGTCCATATTTCATGTAAACATTCGTCGAAATCTAAACTACACGTGCAAATGATACATACATATAAATATTTTATTATTAATAAGTGTTTCCAAGCACTCACCCGGTCGTTATTCATACATTTACATTATAATTTTACATAATTTCATATAATATATAATAATTGGTTGGTGCTTTGAAAAATTAACAGCTGATGGCTTGCAACATGGCTACAAAATAAACACCTTTGGCACTACACATACAACAAAACAAATAACATTAAAAATACAACACAAATGCAAAAACCGTGCCCCACCTTTAAGTAATTATAAAATACTTGTTTACATTATGGATATAGTAACTTAACGATGTTAATTTCCTACGATTTATATCAAGTCTGTCCCATTCAAATTTTGTGTAAAAGATATAGAAAAAAACTGCTGTAAAAAAATATAATGAGAGAAAAAAATATAAAAAACATGATTATTTATTGGAATCATCATATATTTAAAAGTTTTAATCATATAACAATAAATAAACACAAAAATGCATTCATAATTCAAAACTATAATTTAAAATTTTACAAACACTCTTGACTAATTGTATTATAAAAATATAATATAGATTAAATTTGACTACGTTTAAATGTTCCATTTTTAAAACTAAGCAAAAAAAAAACCATTAAACAGAGGACAGACATTAAATAACTAAAGTGATCCCGCCATAGAAACGTGTACAGTACAAGTAATAAATTACATAATTAGACATTGAGTAACATAACTATAGTGAATAATTTCGACATGTCCGTACGTCGAGCGTTACTTTAAATATTATCTAAATTATATTACATACACAATGCACTTCACTTCACTGTAGCGTCCATTTCGCTGTAGATGTTTTTATTTGATATAATTTTGTTTTTGTTACTTAGTAAAGAAATACATGTACATTCGACCATTTCATTTTTATAAATAGACCAGCTATATTACAAAAATGGTTTAAAGTTGCTTTATCTTACAAATAGAAATGTTGAGATGTATAATTGTTACAAATATTATATAAAAAATATATTTAAAGAAATAAACTACTAGAGAAAAGTAATCAGGATCAAGAGACAGCGTTAAGAGAAACTTAATTTCTCTTAAACTTACGTTACGTACGTACGTTTTCTTCTATTAAGCAGGTTTTACATTTTTCATTATAGTATTTACATTTTAATTACTTCTAAAGGAATATAGATATGAGTCTAGGATTACAATCAACATTTCTATAACTTTTTAACGTCTTCCTATAAAGCTATATAAATATAAACGCATTTCTTCACAAAGTTACATAATTCAAAAAATTGAATTTCGTCAATCATCAATTACGAATAGTTAAAACCATTAGCGCCAAAATAAAGCACAAACTACAAAGCAGGAATGTTATGGACGTAACATTTCGGATCTGGATACTTAAGAACCACCAACATTCTGGACATAATAAAAATACATATATATACGGTTTTGATTTTGCTTACAGATATAAAATTGTATGTGATAATTTCGTTTAAGAATATTAGATTTTTGGACAATCTATTATTTAAAGAATCTGTTATTAATAATTTGTTGTAAATTTTTTGGCGGTACTAAGCGCTAGTGCAGACAAAACAAAAAAAAACCTGTTAGTTATAAACTCGTTAAAGTATCGAAACTTTTATTTTTATGTTGGATATTCGATAGTATCCGTTACCGTTACCTCATAACACCCCTGCTAACTAAATTTGAAATAGTGGGTGATTCTGTGATACACTATATTATTTGAATATGTAATTTTTTACATGGTGAGGTTAAACACATTAATTTATTTCTAAAGCAGTGCTTCGACTACTTAACATTAACATACATCGAGGGCGACAGATAATAATATTATTCTGTTAGATTACGTTTTTGAATACTGATGAAACTTTAAAAGATTCAGTAAAAATTAAAGAAAATGTAGAAAAAAAGAGGAAATTAAATTAAAATGGTGGATTAAAAATGAATTGTACGTGAATGTGCGTTTTATATTAACTGTTGATTATTGATTATAATATGTAAATGAAGGAATACTGTTATATAGTAATACTAAAAAAAATCAGAAACACAATCTAACAGGATATTTAATTTTTCTTTAATTTCTGTATACAACTAAAGATAGTAATTAATAATTACTAATAATACATTTGTTTAAATCAAACTTACTTATTGTTGTGATGACATTAATTTCATTTGAAAATTTATATGAATATTTCAACTAAGTGTCACAAGTGTATCAAAATCTATTAAACTACAATAAATAAGCTTGATTTATCGTCTCATTTACATCAAATAGTCAAGTCCGGGTAAAGTCTTTGTTTTGGCGGACGCCATTTTGCTTAACATTTATCAAATATAACGGGAAATCAGCTAATTTGTGTTCACATTATAAATAAAAAATCTCATAACCAGTACGATAGAAAGAATAGGCGCTGTTTTCTATTTAAAATTATTTTAGCATAATGGTTGAAAATTGCACATATTGTAAAAAATAAATAATATTAAAGAAATATAGTTTAAGGCAAGTAATATACAGTCTAATAAACGATTGACATACACAGTTTTAGCTCAACACGGATGGACTTTGTCATTATTTATATTAAAACTTGAACATTTTCAATAATAATTAATTACTTTGAACAACAACGTATGGTCGAGTACGACAATCATTTAACAGAGTTACCATATATATGTAAATCCACCTCTATTATATTCAACATCAAAATCGATATAGCCATTTTGTACATTTAAATATAGATAGACGCTTAATTTAGTTTATATAAGTACATATATATAATATATTATTTAAAATGTATTGAAACACATTAATAACTAACTATTTCCCGTATAAAATACAAGGTTATATATCACTTGTTTAGCTACGCACGATCACACGAGTCAGAGGGGAGATAGAGGATAAAAGAGATATAGAGTGGGAGTAGTAGAGATGACAGAAAGGGGAGTGGGGTAAAAGGGGGGAGGTAGGAGTTAGTGGTGCTAGCACTGGTCGGCGTCGGGCGGCGTGGGAAGGTAGGGGTCAGCTCGCTTGTGTTCTATAAGAGCTTTAACTGTCGACGAGTCTGCGGGCAACTCTGATTTCTTCCTTAGTAGGGGTTTGCTCGCGTTGTAGTTTTGTTTCCTCGCCTGTAATGTTATGGAGTCATATTTGTTATAAAGTTAAATATTAAATTTAGTTTAGTTTAAGTATAAATTTATACTATTAATTTATAAGTGAAAGTAATAATATTTGTTGTCCACATAAAACTTCTTAAAAAAAAATTAAACCAATGGAAATTGATGTGTTCTCTTCTCAAAATTACAAATATATCATGATTGTGAGTTTAAATATGATAAATTAAAAAAAGTCATATTTTTACTTTTATCGATGTTTCACCAGTAATGTATAATTTAAGGTTTCCTGAATTAGAAGTATGGTCGGAGGAATTGATGCCAAATGCCAAACCACATCAAGATTATAATAATAAAAAAAAACTGATGATGGGCAGACACTCTTTGAAATGTAAATACGACGTATATTTAACACTGCTCTACGACTGACCTCTTTCTCTATTATTACTCCATATTCAAGACGTGCAGGCACATTAGAATGGTCTCAGCAATGCCATATAAGGAAGGAGATGTTGTGACGTCGTTAGTTTTGCTTTTCATATTCTTTTAACATTCTGCTTTTAAAACGTGCTGGCGGGCCTACCTCCATGGTTTCCGCGTCTAGGCGGGGCAGCGCCATGTCGGGCGCGGGCGCGTTTGGGGCGGCGGGGGGCGCAGCGTGAGGGGGCGCGCGCGGAAGGGCGCGGTGCGCGGGGTTGGCGGCTGCGCGTGCCTCCAGCTGCTGCCACAGCTCCTCGCGCTGCATTAACCTTTCGCGTTCTCTGTTGATTCGGTAATGATGTTAGTTTTTAAATATGAGTTTGTAACGTAACTGTGTAAAAGAGTAAGAAATATCATTGATTTATAAATTTTAAGTAACGAAAAGAAACTTCTTTAAACCTAAAATTTTCACATTAAACGTGTCGATGTCTAATATACCCGCGATCAGTGTCTAATATACCTCGGGAAATTACAGGGCTACCATAAGTCATACCACCAGGACAAAGCTACATCATAGAAAATAAAATACATACAAAAAAAGTTTCAAACACAAAAGCACTCACTTTTGCTTCTCCTGCTTGTACTGCTGCGTGCACTCATCGAACAGCTTCTGATTCATCTCCATGAACAGCTTGAGTGCGTTGTAGACCAGGCCGTGTATGGTTTTATTCCAATGACTCTTCGTGTTCCGGTATAGGGACGGGAACATGATTGGCAGGATGTGGGTCGCGTTGTCAGATATAAGTGACATTATATACTCGTTATTCCAGTAGTATAACGCACGTTCTGCCACCTGTTGGATTGGAACATATATGAGCAATTAATATTTATATAAAAGACATTTTTTTTCAGCTTTACGGTGTATCCTAGAACCTAGTGTTCGGACATTCCTTTCCCCACTTTGCGTGAATTTTCCAAGATATACATGTTAAGTGGCGGCACGACTGACTTCGAAAATAAGGTGTTCATGTTTTTTGTTGTAATAGAACATTCTTTAGTAATAAAAGTTGAGTTAGATTAAATTGAGCCTAAATGAGATTTTAATGATGACTGCTGGCACTTCATAAGTCAGTTCTATATATGTATATGTATTTAGATGATGTTATTGTGCCGAATACTTAAAACAATTTAAAAAAAGCACATTATTATTATTTAAAGTAGTGGGTGAACCTAATTATATCAATTTTCGCTTTCACCTGCTTTAATAGGGTGATTGGAAGAAACCTCTAACTTATTTGTTTTGAAACACTATAAAAGATATTAAATATAAATTATAAAGATATAATTTTTCACCTGAAAATGTGGACTAGATACACATTTGGCTAATTGTCTGAACAGTGGGTCCATGATCTTCTGGAACTCCGCTGGCTCGATCACGTCGAGGATTTCCTCCATCTCGTTGAGGAACATTACCTCCTTGGGCGAGTGCGTTTTGGGCCAATATTTTAATAATGCTCTGTAAAATAACGTTGAATAAAGATACATATAATATATGAATGATTAGTTTTAAGCGTTGCAATATTTAAGTATCTTTTTTGTCAATATTATATAGTTGGTAAAAAAAGTTCAAAGTTCAAGCTTTTTGGGTAATTATTAAAATTAAAAACAAATTTAAAATTTGATTTTATTCTTCACGCTATATTTCGCATGTAGCAGAGTAGGCAGAGGGAGTCTAGTTTTAAGACATTCCGCTCTCCGAATTCTAGAGGTGTCGAGTGAAGGAAATCAACACCGAAGCAATGAAAACATTAAATATATATTTTTTCGGGTGGGGATCGAACTCCACAAGCTGTCGCGTTTACCTCACACCCTTGTGCACCTGCGCCGCGACTGGCTTCAATTTTTTTAATATAAAATATAAATTAAGTATCTATAGAGTAATATATCTCAATTCTAACCTGATCACGGGTTGTGTAAGTGAGGGGTCCTTTTCTAAGAACTGTACCACACAATATGCTAATTGTGGATGATATACAGAGAGTGACTTCACTTTATGCAGTGGTAGCAGCACCTATATAAAAAATCCTTTTCAGAAAATATTTCATTTTTGAAAAAAAAAATATTCAAAACCATTATCTGTACATGTTAGTTTATTAAAATATGTATCAGAAAATTATATATACCTTTAATAAGAATAATTTGTGTTCTTCTTTCAGTGGCAACGCAAAGCCATTAATGATGGAACCAAGGATCTCCAGCAGTTCCGCTATACCGTTGTGATGTTCTGTCTCATATATGAACCTATGACAAGATTAATACAAGTTTTAGATTATATCATTTCTAAAATAAAAATATTTTAGGGGCAGAAGGGTGTGACTCGCGACGGTTATGTATGGGTTCACTCCAAACTCGGGGGAATAAATTATTTTTTTATTAATATTTTAATTTCTTTTCTCTGGCACAAAGTCAAAATCAAATTTCTGCCAAATTTTTCCAGGGATTGCTTGTTGAGTGGCGAAACTCAACACCGCACTTATAGAAATATTCTATCTAAATAAAACTATCAATTTTAAGCTACCTTAATAGATAATTACAACACTTTCCACAATATTTCCTAAATATGTAGAAGTTGAAATCCTAACACAATTACACAGATACTAGAAAATTCGAACACAAAACGATCATTCGTTTTGAAACATTTCTATTATTACGTAAAATGTTGTACGCAACTGGAAAATTTTCAAGTACACTCAACTTTTCCGAGTGCGCTTGTGGAAATTCAATCAATACCTACTCAAGATAGAACTGTTTAAATACTGACAATGGGGTACCTTCGTGAGGTTTATTAAATGCCATTCTAAAGTAATTGTGTTTGAGTTCAGTCTCCTTCTGGACCAGTGGGGGGAACGAGTTAGTAGTTTAGTGTATTATACGAGCATTATTAATATTTTTTATGGGTAATAAATTAATAATGTAATTCCCTTAATTTTCTATGTAGTTATTTATCTTGACATAGTTGTCCTTTCATTCTGGATTGAAGACAAAAAATCAAAATTTGTGTTTTCTCATGTCTCTTTTTAACAATGCGAAATGTAAGAGACATACGAGAAAAACAAAACCACAAAGGATTATTTTCACTAAATTATAAAGATGAATTTTCTAAATAACATTTTAATTTACATATCTAAACTGAATATATGTTATATTCAAGAAGTTACTATTAAGAATATTCTTCACATATCAATCTTAATGATTGTGGTATTATAATTAGCGGTCACGACATATACCACCATTTGTTTTACGAAATATAAAGGCTTACGTATATAATGTGAACGATTTACTTAATTATATGACATTAGGGGACGGAAAAATATCAAGGTCTCGGTCAAAACGGTTGGTTAATGTAGAATCGTTAGCGAGTCACGCATATGGATATGCTAACGTTCTAGTACCTACCTATGTCGTTCTAACAACTATTAATGTGCTGTTTTTAGGGTTCCATATTTTTTTTAAAATAGCCTTATAAAAAAATTGGTAGGAAAGCCGCTAGTTCAAGTTAAGTATCAGATGAAAGAAGCTCTGGCTAAGCTAAGCTTGATTTCAGCATTTTTCACTGAGCAAGATTTCAGAAAAAGTTCGAGACATTCAATTTTTGTACGGAACCCCCGATGGGCAAACCCGACTCGCGCTTGTCCGGTTTTTTATAATGTAACTATTTTTCTTTTGTTTCTTTTTGAATTTGGCAAAATGATTGTGAACTGAAATTTTCACTTCCTCGACTGAGGATCGAACCCACAATCGTCGCGTTACAGTCACACCCTTGTGCCGCTGCGTCACAACGGTCTCTCACCCTGTATCCGCTCACACACTTACCTATAAAACACGTTATTAATCTGTTTCCGTATGTAGGCGCGCAGAACTAAGAACTTCCCGTATATCCTGTGCAGTGTCGTCTTCAGAAAGTCACGTTCCCGCGGGTCTTCTGTGTCAAATAATTCTAATAACTGAAAGGAAACAAAATTATATTAGCATTATTTCATATAATACAGTAGGATAAACATATTTTATATTATATATAACTGACATTTAAATAATTTGGAAATTAGGAGTATAATATAATTTTTGTAAATCAATTTCGTCAAAAACAATATAACGTCCATGACAAGTATTAGGGAATAACAATTACGTCTCACAAACATCGCACGTTCAATCCTGTTATCCTATTAATATTTTAAATGTGAAAGTTTGTGAGGAACAAAGGCAAAAACTACTGAACGAATTTAGATTAAACTTTACAGAAATATAGGTTGTACGTCAGAATAACATATAGGTTACAATTTATGTAAAGATTATGTGCGCGTTGCCGCGCTAGTATAATCAAAATTAAATTTGGTTGAAAGAGCATAGTGACACAAAAATCAATAAAGCTTCTCTGAGGCCCGAATTTATACCGCTCTCAAGTCTGAGATCAATCTTGAGATGTTATTTCATTTAAAAATGAAAACGGGATCTCAAGATCGATTTATAAATATACGGGCCTAACTTTTCTTTTAAACATAAAGTACTCCTATAACTATTGATTTTATGAATTTTATAAGTGTAGGTTACAAAATGTTACTAACGTGTCCCTTTAAAGGTCAAGTAAGGGATAATAATAAAGGGTCTCATATGCATAAATTTTATTATAATTTCCTTTTGTTTCACGAGCAAATTAAGACAGATTATTTAAATAAACGAAAATATACTAGAGATTTCACTAATTGATTTCACTGTGAATACAAAAAACAAATTGAAATATTCTCAAAATATAATATTGCTTTTAGTCTATAATTAATTATTTATCCCATAAATACTGCCAAAATAATATGTTTCATTCGTTCGAGGAACGGTTTTATGTTATGGGAACAAGTTATTTTTTTTTCAGTTTAGTTTAAAGAATTTCAACTCCCAATTTTCCGCCGAATTCGCGGATAAAAAAATAAATAAATACGCATAGAAGTATCCAATACAAAACGATACAACAGAGAAAATAGTTACAGAGCTTAGAAACAAGAGGTTCCATGTTATAATTAAATAATATTTGATACACAATGCGCATGTCTCAAAGTTCGTTCACACTGACGTCTTTATCAATATTTTGTTTGTTTTTGCTATCAAAGCCTATAAATTAAATATACAAAATAGTTAAGAAAACAACGGTGCTAAAGGCAATTCTTTTAAACGTGTATAGATTTAATTTTCATTTTGATATAATTTAAAATGTATCATTAAATGTATTATCAAGCGGGAATCGAATCCACAATCTGTCGCATTTAAAGTAACACGCTTGCGTCCCTGCAACACGACTGACCTCTTCTTCTTTTTAATACTAGGTCTACCATTGTGGGATTTTAAGGTAATTTTATAACAGCCTATTTCAATTTAACACTGAAATCAAATATCGCGCGAGATAATAAGAAATACATCGCGATTAAAGAGATGATAAAAATATAGAAATAAAAGGGACGAAAACAATAAAAAAAATTATTTAATAAAGCAATCACACGTTCGCGCGATAGTAACTATCAGCTGTATATGTATACAGCAACACTACAGCAGTATAGGAAGCCATAATTCATGGTGAGGCTTAAAAGACCTAGATATATCTTTAAAGTATTTACTTATATATCATCCTTTCATTCAAATAAAAATTAAATTCTAAATGATTATAGATTTCCGCCGAATTCTGGCGCGTTGAATGGCGGAATTCAACACCGCGGTTTGCTTCGTCACCAGAGCGAAGAAAATGAAAATATTAAATACTTCACTATTCGAGTGGAAATCGAACCCACAACCTGTCGACTGACTTCTGGCTGGTTGACTAGCTTCAAAAACCAGATCTAGTTTTAATGTAAGTTAATGTCAAATTAATGTTCAATAAACAAATGTTCGCTACTAATTAATCTTTCAAAATATTATTTGGACGAATTAGGAAGTATAATTGCATTAGGGGGAACCCAATCTACTCGACTCTACAGTTTGTTTACGTAATGAAGGACGGACAGACTTTGTTAATGAATGACGCACGGCGGGCGTGTCAAACGAATCCCCATTAGCTTATTGGGGTTCGTCTGTTTGTTACAACTTGTTACATTCGTAATGGAGGATAGTGATTCGAGGACAGGCTTTTTATTTTATCTGGTTATTTCACACTATTCGAGACAGACACTGTCAAATAATTTATATTATTTGATTATTATAATAATATAATATAATTAAAACTCAGACTCTTAAAAATATTTCATCAAACACGTGTTTCACGGTTTATTAGAATTCACCCAAGGGTAATAAGCGGGCGAAGCTGCGCGCGTCCACTAGTAAAATGATATATACAAAAACGGATTTCTATCAAGCAATTTATTCGTTAATCAACATTAAAATATAACTAAAAATTACCGAGACAAGGTGAGAAACAGATATTTCCGAACGAAGATCGCGAAAAAGTAAACATTTTAGTATCCATAAAGTATAGGGGGCAGTAGCGAAGGTATTAAAAAGACATAAAGAAGCGAGTGTGCCTTAAATCATTCAGTAGGGTCAAGGTCAACCGAGTACCAACGTGACAACAGCACACACCTCCTAACCCGTTAAAGTACATACATACAAGTACAAATCGATTTTATTAATATCGAATATAATCGATATTTGCCGAATGACGTGTCAGCGCCATTGTATTACGTTAGGTGTGTAGCTCGATTCAAGTGGGGTGATGAAATTTGTATTAAATTTGAACTATTTCTTGTTATTGGAAATAGATACCAGTTAGTATAGAGTTTTAATTTATGGTAATATCCAGGCTTTACCTCTATCAGCAAACGGCGAAGTATTAAAGGTTGCGAATAAAGGCTTAATTTTGTGACACGAAGACCCGTATCTATAAATCGCTCTCGATTCTGAGAACGATCTTGAGATTTATAAATACGGATCTAAGATTTGGATAATTGTTTATTCAAATCAACCTATTCCTAAGCTAAGTGACGAACACAAATATATATCAATTTCAGATGTAATTGATTTTAGTATTGATTTTCCAACTTTACAACTTTTTAATTGCTATAATATGGCTGTAGACGCAATTTATTTTTAAGTATTATTTACCAAACCGACGGGCTTCAGCAAAACTTTCACTCATCAAAAAGGAAACTTCTGGTTAATATAAACGCTTGTTTATTATCACGATGATAGAGTATAATGCAAAGATATCTTATACATATAAAGCCGTTGAAAATAATTTGTCAATAGACGGCCATTAGCGTGTGTAAGTTAACTAACGTGTTTACATAAGATATAATACTCGCTATACATATATAAATATACTTAAAAAGATAAAAAAGAGAATACCTGCAAAACGAATTTTTGGTCAATATATTTCTTTGCAATATTGGGCTGAAAGTCGGGAGACTCGAGTAGCCTGAGGAACAGTTCGTAGACGAGCTGGAGATGGGGCCACGCAGCTTCCAGTGTAGGTTCATCCTCTTCAGGGTCGAACTCGGCACCGTTTGGATTTGATGATGGCGGTAATGTCCGGAATAAATTTATGGCAAACTGTGGATGAAAGCGTACAAATGTTACAACTTTTTAGTACGTATTACTAAGGAAAAGGAAAGCAAGACCAGTTATGGTAATTAGAATTCGAAAATCTTCTAAATTGTATCGCAAGAATGAATATTTGCGTTGCTATTTTTTATTTGCACATTTTTTTAGCATCACGCTGTTTGCCACATAGCAGGTCATAGCAGGACAGAGGGAACCTAATGTTAAAACATTCCAATCCCCATTTTCCTCCGAATTCTGGAGACATTGCGTTTTGAATTGCGGCACTAAACGCCGCGCGTTATTTGTACTTACTTAGCTTACAGAATTTAATTTCAAAATATAATAATAAGCATATCGGATGACTGGTATTCTTATTTTTGTCTCAATGTTAGGCAAACACTTTGCAGACATGTAAGTGGGTCAAAGCCAATGCCGGCTGTGAGTGCACGCTGTCGACGCAAGCTTTTCCAATAATCTCCGTATATATGTATACGCATTTATAAATGCGTAAAGTGAATTAGGCCACATTGTAGCTGCTTCAGTCACGTGAACAAATATTAACTTGGCTTTATATGTGTTGAACAAATGGATGGCCCCTCTCCCTACCTACGTAAAGAATCAAAAGTGAAAAGTCGCAATTATTTTTACTGCTCTTTTGAACTATTAATGACATTACTGACATTAAGAAGTTTTTATGACATTTTCCCAAATTAAAATACCCTTTATACGTATTTCCAAAGATCAATAAAGGAAATTTACAATTTTTACTTTCGATACTATACCTAAGGACCGGCGAAATGTGAAGTATTACCCCAAAAAGTAAAACTCAATAGGACATAGATAGTATGTAGGTATGTTATAAAGGTAGAAATTAAAATCTCTTACATTTACGGCGCTCTCGAGAGCCCCGACGAGGTATTTAAATTTAAACACTTTACGTTGATGAAATGCTGCAGGAAAAAGATTATGCAGGCATAGGGGAATTGTGCTTAAGATGACATACTTTTTGTTTGAAGACAAATATTTCAAATAAATAAAGTCATCTGAGAACAGCATATTGCGTATACTATTATATATTTCATAATCAACGAAATTATTTTAGTTTCAGAACAATCATCTTTCAAACATCATAAAAACAAACAAAAATCGCATTTAGGTCGACCAGTGTAAGACGATATATCTACAGGGTAAAATGACATACTTAGTATGTGGCATAAAAACGCCATCATTATTTGTCGAGCATAGTTCACAAATAAATAGTTTCTTCTTTGCTGGGGGCTTTTATATAGTATTAAGGCCAGATTCATACATGTTGCAAATTTTATGAGGTGGGATTCCATTATCAGTCACTTCCTTTTCCAAAAGGGAAATAAGCTTCGTCACTTGCGGCTATTGAATGCCCTTGCTTTAGCAGCCTTATCCATGTCTTCTTGTGACCAATATATATTCGTTTGTAATTGCCAGGCATTTTGTAGGTAAAGCAAAAAATATATCGATTCTATTTATAAGGGTAAGATAGTATGCCATCTTATACTCACGTTATGTATGTCATCTTACCCAATAGATATATGAATTTAATTTTAACCGTTGTGTCAAAAGTTTATAGGTTAGGATGCGCTTTTAACGTAAGTTGTGTCATATAATATTCCTATTTTACATTTATAATTAGTTCAAATAGAAAATCTTTATCTTACATGTCTTTTCACCATCAAGCAAAAGCGAAAGAAAAATTTGTTGCAATTGAAAATAACGAAAACATGAATTATTTGCCCATCTGCATTCATTTGCACCCATACTGAATTTAAGCACTAGCTGCATCTACAGACACTCTCTAAAACGTCACAAGATCGCACTTAGCGCTAATAGTTTCATCAATATTGGTAGTGTGTCATCTTATCATAGTATGCCATCTTGAGCACAATTCCCCTACATATTCAAAGAGCATAAAATAATTACCCTTTTTCAACTCCGACGTCATGGGCGCATCTTTGAACATTTGAATATTCCCTAATATTTATTAATGTCGATTTACTATTAGAATATTCTCAATAACCTCCCCTCGATAGGTAACATAATTTTTTAGTTGAATTATATACCTATAACATATTTTACATAGAGCATATATATATATTAATTACTATTTTATAAATCACAGTACACTATATTTTTCCAATAAAGTAAAGACATTTAGTTTTTGAGATCCTCTGGAACATACCATACTGACAGCCTCCGGATATATAGCCTCCGTGATGACGCCACGCTGTGCGGTCACATACTCGACCATCTCCAGCAGCGCAGCGCGCTTCACCTCCTTCCATTTGAGGTCCGACAGCGGTTCGTCCGCAAAGTCGAAGAGTAAACAACATTGTTGCAGCTTCCGCACGAACAGCTGCTCTCGCTCTGCCGCCGGTGCATCTGGTAAGAAACGAATACTGTAATTAAATAGGTGTTTTAAATTTTTTTTCAGGGCAGAGGGACCCCCTAGTGTCAAGATACTCCGCTTTACATTTTCCGTCGATTTCTGGAGACACTGTGTGTCGAGGGGTGGTACTCAACACCAGAACGAAGAAATGAAATTATTAAATATTCCATTTCCTCCAGTAGGAATCAGCCCCACAATCTGTCGTGTTTATACGGTAAACAGTAGAAGGTTCGGTGTCGGTCTGGTAACACCAATCAACAAGCAATGCCTCCAGAATTCGGCAGAAAGTGAGGATCAGAAGTGTCTTAATGGAAATAGATTTCAAAGTTCCATGTGCCTATCCTGCTAGGATACGGGCAAGGGACAGCCCTTATATTAGCGTTATATGTCAATATAAAAATAACGGGAAATCTAACCACGACGATTTGTTTCTACTATAACTTCAACCGAGTTAACTTTACGAGGTATGATAATAATAATAAATATGAAAATCTCGTGCAAATAATTCACAATATAAATGTTTTAGCTAACAATAAAAATAGATTATTATTATGTGCAATATAAAATCATTGTTATAATATTACACCGAGCATTGTATATCCGGTTGAAGTTGAAATTATTCTTTACTCACTTAGCCAATCTGGTACCTTAACTAGATACCTACTTGTTGCAGTGTAACTTCTATTCGAAACTCTACAAAATGTACAAAGTTATATGCCTATATAAATTTATCTGTAGGTAGGCCAGCCGTGGCGCGCTGTGCCTGTAAACCGACAGGTTGTGGGTTCGATCCCCACTCGAGGAATTGAAATTTTTATTATAAATTTATATTTCCATTTCTTCGTTCTGATGTCGAGACAAAGCGCTGCGTTGAGTTCTTTTACTCGACAGGCAATGCCTCCAGAATTGGCCAGAAAATAGGGAACGGAGTGTGTTAACACTAGGTTCCCTCTACCTACCCTGCTGTGTGCGAGGTAGAGCGTGAAGCTGATCTTCGTGCAGTGAGACGAAACATCAGACGAACTCTATTTTCTTAGCATACTTTAATTAGACAAAAATATATAATATTGTATCGTAAATCGGGTAATCTTAGACTATAATTTTTAGCATACTAAAAAAACCTATGAGAATATTCGTAGTTAGTTTGTTAGTTAGCATTATTACATTTAACTCTTCAACAAGCAAACATAATAACGTAAAATCCAAATTTATTTTCTTAGTCATTGATATGGTAAAGATGTAATCCCGATCTAGACAGACAAACAAACATAATCTAAACTTAAACAACTCTCGCTATAAGAGGCAGGTGATCTCAATTCAGGTGATCACACACAGGTTCTCTACGCATCAGATAAGAATTAAATACTAATTTATTTGCAAATTCTGTACAGAAATAGTACTGCACGAATAATAAATATATATAAATATGTTATAGGGTGAAGCACGTCACATTTCATTTCCCATGCTATATACTTATTAATGGAGTCGGTCACCAGCGACGGCCACTACGGTCGATATATTTCTGCGGCACTTGTGCCGTTCAGCATTGTTCATCTCGTCAACTAAATATTTCTATGCCGATAAATGTGGAAATGAATTTGTTGGGTTAATATAAAATTTATAATGAAAAAACATCTTAAAGTCTACGTGGTCGATAAAATCGTGAACGCTATATCGTTCCTTAACTTTACTGTATGGGTTCATTCATACACTGGTACTGAAGCCACAATATGTTTTTTACATCAGTAGTCGAACCTTTGAGCAGCGGCAACTGCACCATTAGACTCTCTTTATCGGCATTGGGGGCCGGCGGGCGCTCGGGGGACACGGCGACAGTGGCGACGGGCGCGGCGGGTGGCGGCGAGCGCGCGTCCGGCGGCGAGGGCGCCTTCTGGGGCCCCGGGGCCTCCATGCCGAAGAGGGCGACGCGGAAGGCGCGTGCTACGTCGGATACACTCTCTGATCGCTTGGCACACTGGTTGGCGACGAGGTCCAAGCCGGAATGGAACGAGGGCGACTTGGGGATCCCGAGTGGCGAGACGGCGCGGCGCGGCTTGGCCTCAGCGGACGGCGTAACATAGCGCGCGCGGCCGGCCCGGCGTGGACCATCGCAGGCGGCGGCCGGCAGCGGCATCCGAGCGGGAGGCCGGCGGCGCCGGGACCGGGGCGAGTTGCGGGGGCGGCCGGACTGCCGTGCCCCGTGCCGCGGCCCGCGCCCGC
>HE670508.1:15422-26164 GCA_000313835.2 Heliconius melpomene melpomene | reverse complement strand
GAAACAGAGTGTTAAAACATTCTGTTGTCCNCTTTTTGGAGAGAGTGTGCATTTATTCGTTGGGAAAATGAGAATTATGTAAGTATAACCGTCCTTCCAAGGGTATATCAAGCCTGCAATCATAGCGATTTCAGCCAGATGCTGTCGTATTGGGCCCAGGGGCCCTCTCCAAATGATATTTACTTTTGTGTTAAATAAAATTGTCTAAATTATATTAATTTATATTTTTTTATGTCTATTGAATGTTGAAGCATAGCTGCCAGTCTATGTAATAATTAAATTTTACCATTGACATTGAAAAAAAAAAGTGTTGAGTTATTAAATTTCTTGCGGACTCTTTTCAGCAGAACTGCCTTCCCAATAGGTGGTAGCTTAATGTTCATCCGACGTTTCTAAAGTGCTTTTCTATAGTCTATAATAGTCTATTTGAAAAAATAATTTTCAATGAATTTTAATATATGATGTAGTTTTATTTCTCACATTAGTTAACTGTATGCAGAGGGTAGTGAGTTTAGTGTACATTCCAATTTTAATGTTTTGCTTAAGTAATAAATACATTTTTGCTTGTTATAAAAAATATTTCTACCCTCATAATATAAACAATTTTTTTACACACACCGTAAAGGGTAAAAAATTTACCTATTACATAATATATGTAAAATAACGAAACAACAAACCTAATATCTAGTGAAACATAATTCAATTAGTCCAGGCACTTCTGACGTTTAGAAGAGTTTTTATAGGTCTGGGAACTTTCCGAGCGCTTTTACACCCGCCTTTACACGGTTCTTCGATTTTTCATAGTTTGCAAAATTCTGAATTATAAAAAGGTTTCGGTTGGCCTCTTTTAACTCCTTCTTACTGTCTTATATTTTTTATATTCACTCATTAACCGCCTTTTAAGGAAAACAAGAGTAGAATGATTAGTATATTATCTTCTTTTAGATTTTATATCCAATATGAAAATAAAATATATACGAGTATATATGGCTACGTCTTTCCGTTCTCCAAATTCCTGCCAATTTTCAAGACACTGCTTCTTCAGTAGCAGAACACTGTGCGCTTTGACTGAACGAAGAAAATGGACTTACTTTAATGTCCATGTATTACTTATTCTGTAGTCAATAAATGGTTTATAACACACAGCGGGCATAGAAAAATAATTTCAACATTGCCATATTTCCCAGTGCAAAATGAACTCGCAATCATCGCGGATACTAAAAACACTTATCCACTGCGCCACAACGGCCTCTATCCTTAGGTACCCTAGATACCATAGAAGATTCGGTCAACATTCATTACATCCCATAGTACATGGGATAACCTCGTTTTAATGGGAAATTAATAAGAGACATCAATACCAGAGATGCCAATTTCCGCCCCCAAAATAATTAATGGGGACATCACGCTTTGCTTTGCGGATAATTTTGATAATATATCGATATTTTGGTTACGTTACGTTAATAAGTAAATTTATATCCCAATATAAACTATATAATATCAAATATGATATGCTACCACGGTGCAGTATGAATATTCATTAATATTTTAATGTCTCACCTCTGATATCAAGGTTTTGCGCGGCGTTGAATTCCGCCACAGACCCTTTGCCTTGAAAATTCGGCAGAAATTGTCAATTTAGGAGAGTGTCTCAACACTAGGCTAACTCCGCCCACCCTGCTACATGCGGGATACAGCGTGAAACTGAAAAAAAAAATTAACTAAATAGGCAAAACCACGTTCCACAGCTAGTATTCCCACAAAGCTACCTGCCTACCCACTCTCCGTAATGCACGCCAACGTGACATTATTAAACTGACGATGAAAGCGTGACAGCCGCAACTAATTAACAATACGCCGTTATTACGACTCTTTATGATATAATGTGGACTTGTGTATTTGTAAAGGGTTCATTTGGAGTTGTAATATGTTTTTGGTATTTTGGAAATACTGACTGTTTACGATGGATGTAGGTTCGATTCCCAGTCGGCGTAATTATTGTGTAAAATTAGTTTTTTTCAGCTTTACGCTGTATTCCTCATATAGCAGAATACGTATTGAGAGGCAGAACTCAATGTCGCACTTTGCCTCAAGAGTTGGAATCGAACCCAAAACTGTCGCGTTTACAATCAGAAGCATGCCGCTGCGCCGCGACTCTTTTGATTTTCCTTCCTTTCCTTAAGTGATAATAAAAAAAATATGGCGTTAAATTCCATCATCCCTATGCATATTTATTTTACGCATCACGCCTAATCCCGCATGTAGAAAAAATTACTACTTCGAATTCAAGACACAGCTTCAATTCAATCCCTCGATTGGACATCGAACCCGCTACCACCATTCGCAGTTTGACGTTAACTCACTATACCAAAATAACACATTTAATATCCAAGTAAATATAATAATAGTAATAAAACATGGATATGGAATTTGAAAAAGTAATATTTTCATATTTCCCCGTGTAACTAGCGTCGTAACGAGCTGTTTATAACTTGTAAACGAGCTTTCATACTTTGCGGTGAATTAACGAAATAAATTAAGCTACTATTTTGTTTTATATAATTTTTTACATTATTAAGTATTTAAAAAAAGAATGCTTCACGCTCTATCCCGCACGTAGCCGGGAAGGCAGAGGGAATCGCTGAATTCCACCACTCAAACTACAATATTTCAAAATTTTGGGTGTTTTAACACTGCGTTCCCTCGTTCTACCCTGTTACATAAAATAATTGCGTGAAGCTATAAAAATATATATAGAATAAACAAAGTAAAGGTAGTGTTAAGTAATTAATCGTTATCAAGTTTCAACTGATAAGAGACATAGTATATGTGCGGAGCTTAACACTGCACTTTATCAAATTAGTTAAATAAATACTAGCGACGACCAGAATATAAACTGGCTATGGATATAGTGTTTCTACTAAAAAGTAGTAAAAATGAAAATGTATGGTGCAGGATAAAGTTTAACATACACGCAGATTAACTTAATTAATATATAGCTTAGAAATAGGATTTTATTCCATAGTTCTATTCTTTTATTATGACACAGATAGCAGTAAAATAAAAATTGGCCAAGCGTGAATCGTACTTGCCTATAAAGGATTCCGTAATATAACAAACGTACCAAAATTAGGATTCCTCATCGTACCGAATATCGACATCAAATTAAAATATCACCATAATTTTCACTAGCAATAAAATATTTTGTAATTCATTGGATTTTAGTGAATGTTTGTTTATTTTTTGCTGTATCTGTATGTAAGCAGTGATAAGACTCACTGCATTCCTAAAATTCTGTCAAATTATCAAAATCTTGCGTGTTATGACGGAACTCAATTAACAGATAGAGAGAGGAGATCAGAGTATCTCAATATTAGTCTCCCTCTGAGAAGATGAAGAAGAAAAAGATATACAACTATTATCCATATCTATCTGACCACGCAAAGAAAGCCACAGGTTTTAACCTAGCTAGCTAGTAATTTGTAAAATCGAACTTGCTATCTCTGGTCTCTCTGTCAAAGACCGTCAGGTATCAAAAGGTCAGGTAGTTTACGTTTCAGCGCATTAACCAATGTGAATAAATTAATAATACTCGTAGCAACAGTATTGTAATGTAGTTTAGTGGGTGACTATTGCATGGGAAATCTCTGTTAAATAGTACGGTTAGCAGCGCACTATTTTTAATTTCTTAGTAGTTTTATTCTTTTTCTCTAGTAGAAAGGTAGGTTTATAAAGATAGCTTCTGACTGTAAGCGTGACAGTTGTGAGTTACAATCCTACTCTTATAAGACAAAGCGAGGCGTTAAGTTCCACCATTCATCATGGAATGTCTCGAAAATTTTACACTAAGGCACTCGTTAACACTATATTCCCGCAGCTTACCTAACTATGTATGGAATATAGCATGAAGCTAATAAAAAAAAATTTAAAATGTATTTTTTATATTTACAAAAATATGCTAACGCTACTAATTCTAATGAACAGTATAGCGTAACAGCGATGCCTCCAATGTTGCCAATGCAACGGTCGATTTAAGTTCATTTATTACACTTTAAAAGCCGCGGTTTCGACTCTATTAGCTGTTGGATTAAAACATCTGCTCTGGACGTTTTGGGTAACTTGGGCCTTAGATCGGCCTGTTGTCCTATTTACTTTCTATAGTTCGATTTATTTTCACGCTTCACGCTCTATCCCGCATACGGCAGCGGAAGTAGAAAATATTTAGTAATAAAACATTACGATTTCTACCCGATTTCGCGACACTTGAGTGTTAAATGGCAGATATTAACGCCGCGCTTTGTAAGGGCGAGGTAATGATAATAAAAAAAATCATTCATTCGCCAAAGAGTATTATAAAGTAACCTACCTTTTTTATAAGTATAGTTTTTCTCTCTATACGGTTAAAAACAACAAGCATAGGATACAGTCAGCTACATTTACAAAAGCAACAATAGTAACTGTTTGCATATTACCTACGAAAGTGGACTCTCGTATAACAGCGACCACATCAAAGTGTCAATCAATATAGTGTGATGCTATCACATTATGGTGATACTTGAAATAATCTAAATGTTTATAAAATTGTACTTGGTTAATGTCCACAACAATTACTGATGGACAAATATATTATTCAAAATTTTTTGAGGAATTTTTTTATAAATTTATTTTTCCTTATGAAACAACATTTAAAACCGGACAAGCACGAGTTGGGCTCGTCTCCTGACGGTTCCGTATAATTTTTCGTATTTTTATTTCCTCCTGATATAAAGGGTCTTGACAGATAAAAGACATACAGAAAACAAAGTTATCTTATAAGAGTTTCTGTTTTTCTTAAAGATACGGATACCTTAAAAATGTTAAAATATTTAATAAATAGCATTCTCATTCTCTCTTTTTTTAGAAATGATCTTTGAGTAATGGAAATATTTTTTCGTAGGTACTTAGTGTGATACCATTTAAAAATGTTAAAATATTCAATAAATTGTATTCTTCATTGCCATATTATTATTATCCTTAGAAATAAATGTTAATATTTGTAAATTTGAAAAGGCCTCGCAAAATTCGGTGGAATTTGGGGAACGGGTTCTTAAAATTAGGTTCCCTCAGCCTATCCTCTAACAACATTAACATGTATAAACGTGTAAGAACTGTCGCTATATATACTGTAAAATGTAAGAAAAACACAAAAAAACGCAGTAGCTTGTAAGGTTTTCTCTAGATAGTGCCTAAACACTAAGTTCTATATTCCTATCGTCCTTCTATTTCTATTATCGTCTCTTCAGTATTCAGTATTAAATAGTTCAACTATTTAACACTAGGTTTTTTTTTCGGTCACCATCGGAATAACGTGAAGAAAAAATAATAAAATACATGAGAAATATAAATTTCCATCGTTAGTGTTAAATATATTTATTTCAAGAAATATCCAATAAATGAAACGCCGCCTCGTGAAAATTTAATTTGCTATATTACCCAAATGAGATGTATTTTTAAAGCGATTAAATATTTATCGAAAATCAATGTGCAAACGATGGCATGTCATCGTTTTTGTTATTATTTAACGGCATATTGAGCTTACGTTATACACAGTGGGTGTGGGTTCAATTCAAATTTTGGGGAATTTATAATTGTATGAAATATTTGTTGTTTCATTTATGCTCGTCTTGTTATCTCGCTGTATCCCGCATATAGCGAGGTAGGCCAAGGTAACCTATTGTTGAGAAATTTTAACTGTTTTACACTGTCAGGCACGTTTTTGGGAAATTTTTATAAAATATACCATTGACTTTGAAAAAAGCAACTGTTGAGTTTCTTGCCGGCTCTTCTCAGCAGAACTGCCTTCCGAACCGGTGGTAGCTTTTTGTTCATATGTTCATTCGACGATTCAAAAGTGCTTTTAATAGTTTATTTGAATAAAGAATATTTTGAATTTGAATTTGAATTTTTGGTTGAGTGGTGGATGTCCACGCTGCACTTTATTTTATTACCAGAGATCGCGGTGTTAAGTTCCGCCACCTTACAAGCAATGTTACTCAATATCTACCAATCCTAAATGTATGAGCTTAAGTTTTAAAACTAATATATTACCAATATTTTTTTATTTTTTATAAACTTCTTCCTACGTCTAAAACTAAAATAACCTTCTTTCTAAATCCATAAAAAAGCATGTACACAGTAAACGTATACCAATCAAAAGTATGTGTTACGTAAATCCGAACGCGCAAATATACAGGTCATGCAATTAACAGACGTCTATTGAATGCATGTTGGTATATAGGTACTAGAAGCTAGAACCTACCCAGGTCCTTCAGTACAGATTTGTAAAGCTTTACTGAAGGATACTTTAAATTAAATAAATAGTAAATATAAATACTAAAATGATATACCTAAGATTTTTTTTTATTGCAAATTAAAATATAGCTTAAAAAAATCTTTATTATTACGCATACGACAGGGTAGGCAGAGGAAACGTAGTAAAAAGTCACTCTGTCCTCTACTTTCCACCCAATTTTTGAGACATCGCGTTGATAAATTCAAAACAGTTGAAAATTCACTGCCACGATTTGTTTCGTTAGCAGAGCCTGGTTCTAAAGATAATTTACTCCCCAAAATCTGAATCAAACCCGTAACCGTCTCGTTTTCAGTTAGACGATGTGCCGCTCTAACACAGCCACTAGCCATTTAATGGTACAAAATAATTATAGTATTCAACTCAGATAGTTCAAAGCTAGCTCTGTCGATGCTGGCAGCAAAAAAGGTAACGCGAGATTCCGAGGATCAGCTTCACAGGCAAATGTTTGTAGAGGCCAAATGAACGACAAACAGAATTGAACGTGGATTTTCGGGAGGTTTTCTATAACGATCAAGTGGACAAGATATACCTTTTTGTATGCCCATATTAAGGAATTAGGTAGTAGCCAGTTCAAATCCCATTATTTTGATCGATATTTGTATAAGGCATGTAGACGTTGGTGTTTTTTAGACTCACTTTTATTTATTCACTTTATGCGTTATAATGTAGGTAGTGTTAAGATACTCCGTTCTCCACCTTTTGCCTCGTCACATTGTGTCTATTTGAATTCGTGTGTGCGTCTGAAGAGTGTTCTAAGTAACAGTAAGCGAATTCAAAGAGACGCGACTTCCAATTTAACCACTTTTCGAATTTTAATAAAGAATTTCAATTTAAGTTTTAAGTCGAAGTTTTATTAATTTCTTCGAGTCAAGAATTAATCACATTTCGGTCTGGCTCCATTGTGGTGCACACAAAGGATGCGTTCGGTATAATGTAGATCCTTTCATCGTTGATAAATTGCAAGAAAGGCATCTACGGTGGGAAACAATAAGAAAAAACTCGAGTTGAAACTTTAAGATTTATTCCCCAACTGTGGCTTTTTTACTATTGAACTGATTTTAAGAAAAGTTCAAACAAAGGGGCCAGTCGTGGCGGAGGGACAAAAGCGTTACAGGTTATGGGTTTTTTCCCATCCGAGGAATGATTTCTTTTTATTTTCTTCTCTCGTGCAAAGCATGGCGGTGAGATCTGTCACCCAACATGCAATTTCTCTAGAATTCAGCTGAAAGAGAGAAACGAAAGTGTCTTACTTTTTCCCTCTACAATGGTGAAGCTAATAAAAAAGTGGGTTTGCAGGAAGTTTCTTTTTATGGAAATTTTTCATTATATTACTTGTATTACCTGTTTGTTTAGTTTAGTCCGATTATATAGGAGAAAAATACTTATTTTCATTCCCTCGATCAAGAAACAGATAAAATGCGCCGTTAAGTTTTGCAACTCTAATGGGTGGTAAGGAACGGAGTGAACCCTAAAAAAAATTCTATCAACGACGTTTCTACTGCTTTGAACTAAATACTAACTACAGATTTTAGTATCAATAAATCACTCTCTTCCTTAAAACATATATGTAAATACCTTTGAATACCAACTAAACTTAATTAGATACAAAACCTCAATAGACACTCCACCAACCCATCCCTTATTAAATGCAGTAATAAAATATGGCACAAAAGAAATAAACTCGACAACAACTCAAAAATAACTCGGCCATTTCATTTCAGAATCAAAGCGCAGAAGGAAACGTGAAATTAAGTTATAATTAAAATCGTTTTGTAATTATTTGTTTACTTTGAAATGTTTCTGAAATATTAAATTTCATCTTTCCTTAGATCATAATAATAGTCTTTTGTGAATATATTTTTTGTCTTATTTAAAATGGAGTATCCTATTTTGTTTGTTTGTTATCCACCGGTATTATTGTCCAGGCGGTTATTATTAAAAAAGTAATATTTTTGATATCATCGCGATTTTAGACTGCAAATGCGATGGCAGTAGGTTCGATTCCCTTTTGGGAGAATAATTTATTGTCATTTCCTAGTTCAGGCAACAAATAAATCGCGGCGTTTAGTTTCGTCATTCAGCAATATCTCGAAAATTCGGCGGATTTTGGAGGATGTGTCTACTCTGCTCTATAAGAAAAATTTGAAAAATTTTTCAGGGTGTATTTTACAAATGAAGTCTCTTCATTTGATATCCGTTTTAGGTAAGTTGTGCAAGATATAGTATTTCGTCATTGTGGCGGCCATTTTGAATTATAGGCGATGTTGATTATATGTCATTTCATTGTGATCAGAACTGAAGTCGTTATCCAAATTATAGCTCAATAGGATAATGGGAAGTGGGTCAAATTGAGGTTGCAAGACATAATATACCAAGATGGCAAGTAAAATACAAAATTGTAATAAATATTTTTGACATAGCTTTGTATGGCCTAGTGCTATTGGTAGAGGAGTGGTAGATTTAGAGGACTTCGACGGTCTCCAAGAGGCACGAGTTCGAGTCCCGCTACATTCAATTTTTATATTTTTTCTAAAATACCTGTCCACTTATTGTACAAAATTGCTATGCGAAATGCCTTAGTAACTTAATTCTAAAGCAAGTATATTTATATAAGTATACATTCTTTATTACGCTAAAAGGTTTTATGAACACACTTATAAAGCCCTTTTAGCGAAGTTTTGAATTTTACTTGAAACATGAAAGTATGGCATCTTAAAATTATAATTTTGGCAATGTATCATTTTCAAATTTGTAAAAGCTTAATGTGAATCTTAGATAAAATAATTTTATTAAGCGGGGAGTACAAAGTGGGGAACTAAAGTATAAGGTGCTTTAATTGAAGCCAATTATTATAACACTAGGCTCCCAGGTTCCCTCTGCTTACCCTACTAAAAGCGTATCTCACGCGATATATAACGAGAAAGTAAAAAAAATAGAAAAGCATATATTGTGACAAAAATAACTAAATTTAAAGCAAAACATAAATAAACATCGGAGGACATAAAACTTTGCCAAACTCATTGACTTCTAAGTCACGGAGAGTATGAAATCGGAAAGATTGCCGTCGTAGTGCCGTATTGTACTCTACTCGTATATATGTATTGTATATTTAATCGAGATGTAGTATTAGTATTCGAAACAACAATGCAATATATTTCTACCCGTCTATACACCAATCAGGCGAAAAACTAAGTTATCTAATATTAGTTGGGGGGCTATTCTGGGAGAGAGTGATATATGTTTTTAATTTTTCGCATGTTTCGAATTTAGTTTGAGAGACAATGGAAAAAAACTTCGTGTATCTTTTATATCTATTTGAGTTATAGGTGGCGGAACCTAACGCCGTGTTTTGCTTTATTAAACTCGAAATTTTACTCGGGCGAAGTCGAACCGACAACCATTTTATGTTCACTCAGACACTCTATATTTGCACCACGTTTAAATATGTAATTAATTATTACACTAGCTGACTTAATTTTCTAATATGACGGAATAAGTACGAAACAGCTGTTGGTAACCTATTTCTTTTAAATACTTCCGATTGGTTCCGGCGTCATGTTAGATTAAGTCGCTATTTTTAGTGTTTAGCATGGCGTGTGAGAAATACAAAAAAAAACAATATATTTACTTAGCAATATCGAATAATGCCACAATAGCACAACAAATCGTTCATTCGTATGCAGTGCGCGACGTCCTTCCGATAGAATCCATATCTTACGTTATTAATATCATTTTTATTTTTTCATTAAATCCCCTATGTATTTCTTTACGGCATTCATATTTTATATTATGTTCAATATATTTATCTGAAATTTAAGTTGTTATATTTCGATATTTGGGGAAAGTTTCTTAGGACTAGGTTCCCTCTGCCTACGTTATTATTATTCCTCTGAGAAGGATTGAACCCACGACCGTCAAAATTAGAGAGCTGTTCTACTACTATTACTATTTTTTTTTAAGTTTTTCCCCTTTCTTTTCAATTAATTCTAGCCCTCCATTCCGTTTGTATAAAATCTCGTCTTTACCCTATTCCTGTAAAAATTTAAAGAAATCCTTTCTTAATGCTATACTCGTCAAGACCTTATATACAATAACTAGCGGCCCGCTCGCGGCTTCTTATTAATTTCTGTCTCCATGAGTACCTACGTCCTATACCCTGGGATCCGGCCGTTGAATCCTGCATAAACGAGTTTTCTTAATTAAACCTATATTAATGAATAATACATGATTAGTAGAACAGATACGACCTGGGTTGCCTGGAAGAATCCTGCCGCAATCACCTTTAATTTCATTTTTTCGTAACTCGTTTTTGGAGATAATTGCACCAATACGTTTTTTATATGAATCGCACATCATTTGAAAGATAATCGCATAAGGAATTGGAAAATTA
>HE670508.1:0-15322 GCA_000313835.2 Heliconius melpomene melpomene | reverse complement strand
AAAAGATTGCCGTCGTAGTGCCGTATTGTACTCGTATATATATATTGTGTATTTAATCGAGATGTAGTATTAGTATTCGAAACAACAATGCAATATATTTCTACCCGTCTATACACCAATCAGGCGAAAAACTAAGTTATCTAATATTAGTTGGGGGGCTATTCTGGGAGAGAGTGATATATGTTTTTAATTTGTCGCATGTTTCGAATTTAGTTTGAGAGACAATGGAAAAAACTTCGTGTATCTTTTATATCTATTTGAGTTATAGGTGGCGGAACCTAACGCCGTGTTTTGCTTTATTAAACTCGAAATTTTACTCGGGCGAAGTCGAACCGACAACCATTTTATGTTCACTCAGACACTCTATATTTGCACCACGTTTAAATATGTAATTAATTATTACACTAGCTGACTTAATTTTCTAATATGACGGAATAAGTACGAAACAGCTGTTGGTAACCTATTTCTTTTAAATACTTCCGATTGGTTCCGGCGTCATGTTAGATTAAGTCGCTATTTTTAGTGTTTAGCATGGCGTGTGAGAAATACAAAAAAAAACAATATATTTACTTAGCAATATCGAATAATGCCACAATAGCACAACAAATCGTTCATTCGTATGCAGTGCGCGACGTCCTTCCGATAGAATCCATATCTTACGTTATTAATATCATTTTTATTTTTTCATTAAATCCCCTTTGTATTTCTTTACGGCATTCATATTTTATATTATGTTCAATATATTTATCTGAAATTTAAGTTGTTATATTTCGATATTTGGGGAAAGTTTCTTAGGACTAGGTTCCCTCTGCCTACGTTATTATTATTCCTCTGAGAAGGATTGAACCCACGACCGTCAAAATTAGAGAGCTGTTCTATTACTATTACTATTTTTTTTTAAGTTTTTCCCCTTTCTTTTCAATTAATTCTAGCCCTCCATTCCGTTTATGTAAAATCTCGTCTTTACTCTATTTCTGTAAAAATTTAAAGAAATCCTTTCTTAATGCTATACTCGTCAAGACCTTATATACAATAACTAGCGGCCCGCTCGCGGCTTCGCCTGCGTGAACTACGTTATTATTAATTTCTGTCTCCATGAGTACCTACGTCCTATAAGTGACGTCCATGCAAAATTTGAGACTCCTAGCATTTGTAGTAACGAAGTTTCGTACAAACTTTCGACCCCAAAAACAACCCGTTAGAAGTCGAATATTGCGAATTCCTCTCTTAGCGAGCACCTACGTCCTATGCAAAATAACTCCTATGCAAAATTTGAGATTCCTAGCACATGTAGTTTCTGAGATTTCGTGATGAGTGAGTGACCTTTTGATTTTATATATATAGATTATTACTAAACTTATATTAGCTTTGAAACATTGAAACTTGACATTTGAAATAAAAAAAAACATGTAAATATCGTATCTATTCGATACTCACATAAGACACATATCTTTCCAGGATAAAATACAAGTAATCCAGAAAAAAAGAAGGATATCTTAAATATATAGACTTAAAAGACCAAAACCGAAACTAACCGAGACCGAAATATAAAATTCCCGAAACACCAAAGAAACAAACGAAAGGATCGACGTCAACACATCCTAAACTAACAATAACTTACTTTGCCCCAGCCCCTGACGTCGCTACGTTAGAATCGAATCTTATACCACCGACATAACGGCGTATACGATAGGGTGTAATAAACTGGATTTCCTTATGTACTCTGAAGTCTATTTCAATTTGCGCTCCGTTACACCGTCCAAAGTTGTTTTTACACCCACAGTCTTGTATAGGGTCTTGTTTTGTTTGGATGGACTTGGAAATTAATGTTTTAGAGGATTTTTGCTGTTTTTAAAATCTGTTTTTATGTTAGAAATTAATTGTAATATATGTTTTTCAAAAGAAAATAATAATTTTTGTTTTAAAGAAGTTGGCGGGAAGCGGATGGGTTCGAAAAGCTGAGGATCGAGAGTTATGGCGAGAATTGGGATCCAGCAGTGGACAAAAGATGGCTGTTGATGATGATGATGATATGTTTTTAATATTTTTGCTTTTGGTACTTTTATTATAAGAAGTGTCTAGTAGGGTATACTTTAGTTATTAGGAGGTCTTGAGTTGCTTTACTGAACAGGAGCATAAGGGAAGTAATGTATAAACTATCTTTCTGCCGCATGAGAATTGAATTCGCAATCATTGTGCTTACATATGTCTGGTCCATTATGTAATAAGTGGATTTTTTTAATATAAAGAAAAAAAAAATGAAAATGAAAAAAGAATTGAACTTGCGCCTATTGGATAGCATTTTAGCGTTCGTTACGTTTTCAGCCAGCTACGTCGAAATTTTTATATACTTGTTACAATTTATGCTGTTAACATCACAGTAAGATGAATGACAAAACATTTTTTAAAATTTTCGCTACTCGCTTTTAAGGTAATTTGAATAGGATAGGAAAATAAATACTTTTTTTAGAAAACTTAAAAAAATAACATAGCGGGATTTAATAATGTAATTTTTCTTGCAGTAGGTTATTTATAATAAAAAACATAAATAAAAACAGACAGACCACAACGCATTCACCTTTTCAAATGTATATCTTTCTAACAATAAAGAAAAGGAAACACTTCTAAAATAATTTTGCATGCGAGCCGTCCCTTTGAGAACAATGTCATAATCCACTTAAACGTTTGGAATAATTTCTACTGCGTCAGGATGAAACTTGAGAGGCTCTTGGAGTTTTTTAGAGTGGCGAATTCATTTTGTAATAAGATCCCTATATATAACTATAGATCGTGAGACTGTAAGTGCGATAGGTTGTGAGTTCGATTTCCACTCGAGGAAATGTAATATTATTTTTACCTCGCTTTGGTAACGAGGTCAAGCGCTTTAAATTCCTCCAGTCAGTCTGAAAATGGGGAACAGAAGTGTCTTAATGGGAACAGAGTGCCTTATCATTAGATTTTGAGGTTTCCTCTATAAGTGAAGTGTTTTGACACATCAAACAAATAAAAATAAGTGCATTTTTTATTGTAAAATCATATTAACCAAACACATTAGAATTAATAACACATTAAAAATGATTTAAAACAAAAGTTCATTTTTAATTACTCCGTAAATCGTCTCTTTAATGAATAGGGTAGAGTAGACATTAAAAGATTAATTCGAGAAAGAATCTCGAGGGACTTTTTGTATAGAAAATCTTATTTACTTCAAGTGAGTGCTTCCGTATGGTCTAAAAGATGATTGAATAGCTGTTCATTTGTAGTTTAAATGAAAATATTCTTATTATATTATACTTATATTTCATTTAAAATGTTGTTTTATTCTGAATGAAAGATTCAGGTTGAAATTATATATATTACCTAAGTGTAAAAATGTTTTTGATGACATTCTCTTCCCTGAATTCAAGACTGTGTGTTGAGTGGCGGAACTCAACCCCGCATTTTGCCTTGCCAGATCAGGGTTTTCCCCAAAAATAATACATTTCCACTAGTGAAAGGAAAATAAAAATGGCCGACCTGTCTAATTTGTATCTGTGACTGTCAAATATATTGTTGATTGAATTCCCACCCAGGACATATATTTGTGTGGTGAGTATAAGTATTTATTCTCAAACTGGGTTTATAATATATTTTTTTTAATATACTCATATACTTAATTACCCTTCAACTGATGAAAACTATAGTGATTTGTCACTATAAACTATTTATTAATTCTGTAAATAAATTAAGAAAAAGTGAAAATATAACATAATCTAATAATAATTTAATATAATATAAAGAAATTCATACCTTATCCACATATAAGCATTCTAAAGAATAAAAAAATATATATTTCAACAATAATTTATTTTTTCTATTAAACGAAATAGTAACGACAAAAATACCACCAGCATAAACTTGTTTTTTAAAGTTATATAAACTTGACCTACTCCTACTACTTTAATATATTAGATCGCGGCCGCGTACATGTAAAACTCTCAACCCACTTTTTAATGTCAAGCCATATCTCTAACTAAGTAGATGGTGTGGAGTGCCACTCATCATCTATTTTTCGGGTTTTTCTTTAATTTCCTCTCTTATTTACTTTCTTGGTAAAGGTTTTTAAATGGGATTCTTGAAAAAGGCCATTTAAACAGCCTCTTTCTCATAGAGGTGTGTTTTTCATATAATATGATATTCATTTAAGGCCAGTCGTGGTGCAAGGGCACAGTGCTTGACTGTTAGCAAAACAGGTTATGGGTTCGATTCTCACCCGAGGAATTTTATTCTAATTTCTTTCACCATTCAACAATCAAAGCTTCCTTTCTTCTTCAGAATTCTTCGGAAAATGTGGAACATAGTATCTTAACACTAGGTTCCCTCTGTTTACCCTACTGTGCAACTTTAAATTATTTATATTCATTATGAAAGGTAAGTGAAATAAGAGACAATTAAACCTAAAACAATTAATTTTACGATCTAAATAGAGATAGACTATAAAAATACTAACATTCTGTTATATTCAAACTTCACAATTAATTTGAAATATACATTTTCCTAAGACAAGAGAAGAAAAGACTTAGCATACCATCGATTCACCGTGCCGGTGACAGGTCCATGGTGTTACACAAAGAAAAACGAAGAGCATTGCAAGGGTAGGTTTAGGGTACCTTTAAAATAAAGTTATTTTTATTGATTATTGATTGAATTATAAATTCATTTAATAAATCAGCTTCAGGGAACCTAGTGTTAAGACATGTTTACTTTTATATTTCTTAAAACATGACACTTAAGTTGGTACCAAATACGCTACAATGAAGGTATTCATAGGTAGATGATTTAATAGTTTATACAGGGTGAGTCATATTGAACTTTCCGATTTCAATAAGGTGTGTATTAAAAACAAAGCGACATGCAGTAAAAATTATTTTATTGTTTGAAAGCACATAACATGCAGTTTTAATTTAGTTGGTTTTAAAAATGATATCCTGTAAATGTCTACCTCCATTGACCACACACTGCTGAAGCCTTTCCCGGAAGTTGTCCATTACTCGTCGAGTCATATTCAGCGGAATAGCATTGATTTCTTCCGTGATTGCAGCCTTCAGTTCATCGATGGTTCGGGGACGATGCGTGTACACCTTTTCCTTCAGGTAACCCCAGAGAAAGAAATCGCAGGGGGTTAAATCAGGTGATCTCGGCGGCCACCCAACGAATCTGCTGAATGTCGCGGCATAAATTTGTTCGTGTGTCTAAGTCTCTAACTGTATGTACAATATCCTATCCTATATCTTATAAAACAAAGTCGCTTTTCGTGTCTGTCTGTTGTTTCTAACTCTTCTTCTTCTAAACCACCCAACGGATTTTGATGCGGTCTTCACGATTATGTCGAGTGTTTTTCGTAGAAGGTTTATATATAGTTTATTATTTGTACATTCTTATGTAAATTAACATAAATACGATAAATGTGTATAAAGTCCTACCCGCTGAGACACTTTGGCGCATGCGCTGCTTTAATGGTAAATACTACATGAAAAAAATGTACTGGAGTATTGTTCCTCTTAATAAGATCTACAAAAAAGTCCGCGACGGCATATTCGTATCTTTTAAGAATAACGTGTAGTGATCATATTTCTGTCTAAAAATAGTAATTTCAATATATTTTTTATTGTGAGGGATATTTCTCCATAATGGTGTTAATCCTTATCCTTTAAAATACTTTATTAAATTTCTACGTTAAACAAAGATAAAATTTGCTTTTTAAACTATTTCGAAATTGCGAATAGTTTTAGAGAAAAACGCATTTAATTATTGACGCCGTTCACACATCAACCGTATCGAGTCAAGTTTCACTTATCCCTTACTCTCAGCATATAAATAAGTATATTAGTTACGTTGGCCATTTAATGTAGATCAAAACTGTCTTTTCCGTTTTTCATTTTAATAAGTACTTTAGAAGTTGTTACAATATCAAAAAATCCTTGCTGCGAAACGGCTCGCCACTCGCTATGCGCCCGCCTGCCTTACACGCATCGGTGGTTCAGTGGTAGAATGCTCGCCCATCATTCTATTTAATTTTCGTCACAGGCAGCCACGTAGTGCTTGCTTTTCATCAGGGATAGAATACCCTCTTCAGCATTAACCACAAGCTCGAAAAAAAAACCCGCCTGCCTTTATAACAACGAAGATTTAGATGCGTTTGCACGTATTGGATAATTCGAGTTGAATGTATTATTTAATGTCATTTAACTATCTAAAAATAGTAATTTAAATATATTTTAATAAGTACTTGAAAATATTAGTATCACAGATATAAAATTACGGTACCTACTAAAAAATCCTTGCTGTGTAAAACAATTGGAAAATCCTTATTGAAACGAAAATGCGGGTTGCATTAGGGTTTAATTAATTTTCACATTATCTTAAGTGATTTGCAAACATACATTATATAATTAATCCAGTAGTAAAAGCGGGCGAAGCCGCAATAGGGTCGCTAGTAACATATATTTTAATAAAGAAAAATTAAAAATATTTTAAAAAATGTACTGGAAAGTCCGAAAAAAATTAAGATAAATATATGTACATGTGATGTGTTACTAAACCATATTTTAATTATATTAGTAAAAAACGCTATCGCCTTTAACTTGTAACCAAGTAAAAGCAGCGAATTTGATCGTGGTGCCGACTCGGACATTCTGTACTTGATTCCTATTGAAGTCGGGATTGAGACTGCCTATTTTTCTCATTTCACTATAAATTTCTATGAAGTTCTACTTTCTTATAATAAATTCATGGTACTTAATAGACATTTATATACTGTTATAATATATATTAAAGCGATTATGGAATTTAGGTTTTTATTTGCAAAGCTATAGTAATATTTTTTTTCCAAATAGCTTGCTCCGTTTTTAAACATTAGAAGCACATTAAATCGACCCTCTAGTAGCACAGTCGGAAAGTTTTTGACTGAAGAAAACGTTGAAATCCCTCCAGTAGTTCCGAAGATATGTGTGATATGTTTACAAGCAGACAAACACCAAAATCTAAATGTATGTAGAACTCCACTCGCAATGCATCCAGAAGTTAGGTTAGGTTTACAGGTTCCCTCTGCCTATACCCTAGGCATAGGCAGAGGGAACCTGGAACCTGAATGTGTTCCCTAACGTAAAAAAATATGTTAAGATATAATCAAAATAATTGAACATTGCACGAAATAAACAAATAATCTTAAAAGATTTGAAAGTATTTTGTAAGAAAATTATAAAATTTCGGCAATTTCCACATAAACCACTTTCATTCAGTGGATTTTCCTACCTATCTCGACGTACGTATATGCAAATAAAAAGCATAAAACTTTTTTACAACCGTGTCACTAAAACAAACCTGTTCCATCTGAAAATGTGACATTATTATTTTAAAACAAAATAGCTCGCCCACATAAAGGAAGACGACACCCTCGGGTGTGTTTCTGGAACAGCGTGTCAGAGTGACGTGATGCCGTCAAATTCGTAAAAGTTCAGTATTGGGGGCCACAGATTTAGCTTGTTTTTTCTTATTTTGAATATTTACAGCAGTTAGAAAATTTTATCAAAAAATCGTTTTATATCTTATATTGACTAGTTTAGAGAGCCCATTGTGTAACAACTGCACAGTGCTTAAGTAAAGTTTGGGTTTGATTCTCATTCGAGGGTCCTCGCTCTGGGTATCAGGTCAAAACGCGGCGTTAAGTTGTGCCATTTAATATGCAATGTCTTGAAAATTGGGTAACGAAATATCTTGTTACTAAGTTTCCGCTGCCCACAATCCTATATTTCAGATACAGTATAAATGAACAAAGTGAAGTGAAGTTGAAAAAAAACATTTTGTACAATTTGTTACTGACATGCCACAGTGTTTAGTTCAGTTCTCATTTAAAATGCGTTTCCTTTTATATATATTGATATATTTATATCTTTAATCCGTTGGATTCCGAAATAAGTTAAAAGTGTTCCGCTACTCAACGCACAAAACCTCGAGATTTCGGTGGAATTTAGCGTGGAGTATAGAAGTATCTTAATAGGAAAAGGAGTGTCTTAACAGTAGGTTCCCAGGTTCCCTCTGCTTACCCGTGGAATATGCCGTGAAACTAAAAAAAATCCTCTCACTTCATGGCCACGCCGGTAAAAGTTTAAAAGCGTCCAGAGAGATTGTCCGTAAGAACGGCATGATAACGTACGGAACCCGAGCTACATTATGCCTTAATGACGGCGGGGACCCGCCATACACATTAGGTGTTAACTTTGTTAGTCTGATGCGTTTTGTTTAACCAAATGGTGGTCTTGGAAAATCTGTTTAATTGAGATGAGAGTGAATTTTGGGTTCAAATGGTGATTTTAATTATTGTTTCATTGAAAATAAGGTATTAAATAGTAGATTCACGTTTTATTCCACATACTAGAATAGACAGAGGGAAATAAGTAGACAGAGAGACCGCTTCCCAATAATATTTTGGGATATTGAGTAATGGAAAACCACGCCAGACTTGGTCGACTAAAGTGGAAAATGAAAATAATTTAACAATGTTAATTAATATGAAAATTTAAAAAATGATAATATCACGCTTAGTACATATTAAATAAAATAATATTTCACGTAATATTCACAATATATTTAGTAACTTGGATAAAATATAAACATTTCCTGCGTGTATCTCTGAAATGTGCCTAATCGACTAGAATTCATAGATAAATACGCTTCAAGTAAAATAACTTTGTAAAAATTTCCTTATTTCATAACCTTGAGTACACGAATATCACTTTTAAAGCAAGGACCGATTAAGTAGGAACTAGATTTTATTATAGTGTATTATGAATATTAATTATATTAGAATTAATGGTAAAAATTTTGATGTTAAGGCGATAGTTGGGATTTCCACTCGAGAAAATAATTTCTTTCCTGGCAGTAGTAAGAAAACAAATGCATTATCATGAAAATTAGGCAGAAAAAGGGGGAACGGAGAGTTCTAGGCTCCCTCTGTTTACGTACTGTGCGTGATAGAACGTGAAGCTCGTTTGCTTGCAATATTTCGTTTATGAAAGCTATGTCGTTATCACAATTTAAAACTACAAAGGGTAATTTATAGCGGGCAAGAGAATAACCCGTGGGTTTTCCTATCCTTTACCAAAATGATTACAAATTTTACGCAGAGGTGTTAATTTGTATAAAGTTAGAGCATATAAAATTATGAATAATTACTTTTAAGGGAATTACAGTAGAGAATATTATTAAAATATTTATATGACAGTTATATAATATTAAATTTATATTATTGTTTATAATTCTTAACATGATAACGGGGGAATCTAGGTTCCTACCCCGCTATGTGCGGGAAAGTCAAAAAAAGTTTATATTTTACTAGCAGCCCACAAGCAGCTTTATTCGCTTCAACTTTATGATCATCTATATATATGAATAATATTAACGTTTCTGTCTTTGATTTTGTAATAATTGAAGAATTGAATAGAATGGTATCCAACACGCTTTAACTCTCCTAACTGCTATAGAGTGTTTTAACTCTCAATTCTCTTGAAAGATAAGAACAAAAACAAAATATGCCTCAAAATAAGACAATATCTTCCAATAACATATAACGTAACAAAAACTTGACGCCCCGTAATAAAACGTCACCGACATGCCCGTTCAGTATGAAACAAATATCGTCCCGGGATAGGGATGGGCCAAAAAAGTGTCATCCCGGGAGATAGTTTAAACGCGTCTGGCAACCGGCCAAAAGAAGATATTAACTATTTACATATAGTTACGTCACTAGTATATCGGGTTAGCCTTTTATAAGCGGATTTATTTTTGAGTGGTTAGAAGAGTTTTTTAATTTATCTTTTTATTATATCAAAAATTAAATAAAAATGATTTTCTGTTTGTTTTAATACAATGGTTATGAGTTCGATTACTGGTAAAAAAATAACACGGTGCTAATTTCCGGATACAATATGTACATTATACCAATAAACTTATTATGTTAATCACAATCACTTTCACGCTGTATCCCGCTCACAGCAGGGTATGCAGGGGGAACCTAGTGTTCCCCACTTTCTGTCGGATTCTGGTGGCATTGCATGTTGAGTGGCAGAACTCAACACCGCGCTTTGCCTCAGCACCAGTGCGAAAAAATGGAAATAATTATTTCACTTCCTCGAGTGGGAATCGAAGCCACAACCATCGCGTTTACATTTATTTATTTTTGCTATGAATTATGCTTAATTATTAAGTTTGATTTTTACATTTACGCTCATATTAAAACATAGTTTCATGTTGAAATTCTCATGGGAGATGAATTTAATTCGCATTTGCCCAAAACCAAAATGCATATTGTACGGCACTTCATCTGGAAATTCTCCTTACGGCTCCATGAATCCGATTACATGTGAAACACTGATAAATTAAATATAAAAAAAAAAACTCATATTCAATATATGGAAAAAAATTAAAAGCTTTACGTTTTTTTCTCTCATAGCTAAGGAGAAGAGGGAATAAAGTATTAAGACATTCCTCTTCACCTGCATCGCCCAATTTTTGAGACATTACACGCTGACTGGCAAAACTCAACGCCGAAAATAAATTGATATAACCAGTCCCCCGACTAGTTATTGAACCCATAACCTCCACATTTACACCCAGAGGCTTCCCCCACTGCACCAGAACAGCTTCTAAATGGTCTAGAATGAAATATAACACAAAAATGCAAGATTTGTTCATTTCTTACCAGCCGAGAACACTCGCCGCGACCGAGATAACCAACTGTGAATGACACAAGCGGAATGAGGATTGCGGCTGCTTACTCGGATTAGTGCGGAAAAATGTTAATCCCTTTAGAAAAGTATAATGTTATAAGTCTTTTTGGTAAAGGTTTTTAGTAATTGCTAGAATTATTAAAATTTAAACGATTATTTTAAGACATTTTCTAATTACTTTTTATTGTAGCTTGTAAAAATTGTTTAGATTTAATACATGTATATACATAGCTTTGCCCCTAGCATTTTGTGAAAGCGGTGGTTGTGAGTTCGATTTACTTTCGGGTTATAAACTGTTTTAATATCTTCTCTCTGCGTTGTATTCGATCACTTAAAACAAAAACAGTTTCGAAAATTGGAGAAGAATAAAGAGGGACACGGCATAGGGCAAAAACATAAATCTAGGTACTTTCTTCTCTGTAAACAAATATGCTATAAAATTTCCAGAATTTTTTCATAAAAACAGAGTAATACAGCAGTTCAAGGATCTGCAGATTCACTCGTTTTCATCGCAAACAAAATCGTCGGGCGAAAGCCACGGAACGGAGTAACGAAGCGTAAGTGAGACCTCTCAGCGAATGCAGAACGTCCTCTTTACAGAATACGTGTAGAGTTCGTTCACAATAAACAAGCTGATATCTATACATGTTAAAATTTTAAAGATATTTCTGTGACCACAAACTACTATTTACATTTTAATTTTTGATTTGTTTGTTTGGGCTAATCTTCGGAACAGCTGAAACGATTTTTTTGAGACTAACACTGAAACATAGAGAGAGTTGTGGGACCACATATATCCCGGAACCGGGCCACTTTCGATTTCGTTATGGCCTCAGAGTGTTGCCTGGAAAGAATTAACTAGTTTTCAAAAAGCGCGACTTTGAATTCCGCTGCTCAACACGTTATCTCTGCACGCCGTGAATACAACGTAAAACTAGTTTTTTTTAATAATGAATTTTCATTTTAAATCTCGCCGTTATATTTTCATTTAAATCTTAAATCTTAGAACTGTTAGTACTGTCCCATACACTACTCTGTGCCGTCATATAAATCTGAGTGTACCGCGTTTCTTGCGCTGTCTGCCCTCAAGGACGTTCTGTAAACAACGCCTGCCTACATGTGGCTGTGTGACCACATCCGCATTACCTCTTTAAAAATGTAATTTCATAAGAAATATTGTGCATTTTTCTAAACCTAGAGTTTTCTGAACTCTCGGCTTTTAGCTCGTATTAAATCACATGTTAATATGTGTTTCTACTATTTTTTAACTCAGTCGGGACGAATAGTCTGTCTGTAGACTTGATGGTCGTGAATTCGATTCCGATTTCGGGAGGAATTGTTTTATTAAAATTGTTTGGTGAGAAGAAAACAAAAGGAACTGGGAAGTGAAGTATTTTCGCATTAGGTTTCCTCTATCTACCCTTAAGAAAAATCTACGATTGCACCCATCCGTATCACAATTGATACGCAGTTGATCAATAAAAGAGTTGAATTACAATATAAATAATAGAATATGTACTAAAATATATTTAAAAAAAATTAAATCAGCTTCATGCTGTATCCCACACACAGCAAGGTAAGCACCTAGTGTTAAAACACTCCCATTGTCCACTTTAAACAACCGGAAGGGAACGGAAGTGACGAGACTCAACGCCGGGATTAACCTTGACACCAGAAAGAAGAAATGGAAATATAAGTTTAAATAAATATTTCATGTTCTCGAAAGGGGATCGAACCCAAAAATAGTTGCACTTACAGTAACATTTGCCCCTGCGCCACGACTGGCCTTAAAAATATTTTATACCAAACGCTAAACGATATTTCAAGCCGTAATAAATAGAGTGCTACCTTTAGTACTATTGGAGAAATCTAGGAGGCGTGACTGCGTTTATGGATCATTTGACATTGCATCTATTACCTTATATGGAAGGCATAAAGTTCTTTTTAAAAACACGATCGACTATTTATATGTATTGCAAGTTTTGATTCTCGAAGGTGCACGCCTCATTTGTATTCCAGGAGAAGGTGGACCTCAGGAGATGCTCATCTAACATTCCTTTTACAGGTAGCCGAAGAAACTTTTACAACATATTCTTGAAAACATGGTGCTTTTCGAAAATTTTCTAAGTTAAAAATGTAAATTCCTTCAAGGCGATTTGGTTAGGAATTCAAAGTGCTGGGAGCAAATGTGTTACACGCTGCGGGTCGCGTTAAACATTGATACAGAATAAGCAAAAACAACGTCTTGGGGTAAGTGTTTGTATGTAAATGTTATTGTGGAATAATGCCCTTATAGCTTAGTGATATTAGTACGCATATACGAGGGTAGTAGGTTCCTCTTCCACGTAATTTTGTGTACCGTTAAATATAAATAAAAATATCCTTTTATTATTAACTGAAATGAAGTTATTCTTTAAGGTATTTTTACATTTCAATTTCGATAATCGAAATACGCAATACCTCCAAAATTCCGCGGAAAGTGGGGAACCGAGTATTTGAAAACTACTACTTCCAAATTCTTTCTGTCTACTCGAGAACGGAGTGTCTTAGCATTGGATTCCCCCTATATTAAATTATCAAATTCTCCCACCTACCTTGCTATATGTAGAACTAGCGGCCCGCTCACGGTTTCACCCGCGTGAACTATGTTATTATTAATTTCTGTCTCCATGACTACGTCCTAGTGACGTCTATGCAAAATTTGAGACTCCTAGCATTTGTAGTAACGAAGTTTCATACAAACTTTCGACCCCAAAAACAACCCCTAAGGCGTGAATTTAAAAAAGAACAACAGAAGAAGTTTCCCCACTTATATCTTCAATATAATATAAAACAATAAAAAGCCATAGTTCATCTGTAACGACTAACGAGTCACTCCCGTTAACAATGGGAAGCATTACAACGGGATATTATTTCAGCGAGCATTAGTACTGTACTTTACTTCTGTATAGTAGCTCCTAGCCATATTTCATTCTGGTAACTCGTAAAAGAGACCATCAATTTATACGAAAATAATAGAAGTTGTTATTCGGTCATCCAAAAGTGTTCACGCGATATAAAAATCTTCGCTTTGTTTGGCCTGTCTCTTGTATTATTTATGTAAGATTGTATTATGAAGTCTTGGAACAGTGGATTCGATTCCTATTCTGGGGAATCAATTATTATTATTACAAATAAAGGTGGTAAGTATCGTCAAGTAATAAATTTGGTCGGCAAGTGAAGAACAGAGTGTCTTTACACAATTTGTGAGAGAGGTACACATAGGTAGGCAGGGCGAAACTAGTAGGTATTAAAACATTCCGTTTTCCGTTCATTGAAACAATTGCATGTTAAGAAGCGGATGCTAAGCACGTTCCTCGCTCTGGTAACGAGGCAAAGCGCGGCGTTCAGTTCCGCCAATCCACACGCAATGCCTCCACATTTTGACGGAAAGTGGTTAACGGAAGTGTTTCAAAGGGGACAGAGTACCCGGTTCGGTTCGGTTACCAGGTTCCCTCTGCCTACCCTGCTATATACAACATACATAGTGAAGCTAATAAAATAAAACTACCCTCAATAATTTTTATATGAAAAGAGTTAAAACACTTCGATCTCCCTTATCACAAAGTTAACAATGTTCAAACATATATTTCTCGGGTAAACAAATTAAATCACTGAAAGCGAGGCCCGCCATAAAAGCTTTGCGTCTTCAAGAAAATGTGTTTAATTTACATAAACAAACTCGAGCTGGTAATAATATATTTATTCTGTGATGTTTTAACATAAAATCACAACTCTTATTATCTGATGTGGAACTTCTCAACAGCGGTTTTTTCGAGCAGGTACGGACGAAACCTAGTGTTAAGACACTGTGTTCTTCATTTTCACCCGCTTCCCGAGAAGCTCAAAAGGGTGGGGTAATCCCCAAAAATATTACTTTTAGTGCGTATTTAGCTTCACCGATTTTTGAGGCATTGCGTGTTAAGTGGGATAATTCAGAGCCGCGATGTCTTGTACCAGAGCGAAGAAATAAAAATATTAAATATTTAATTTCCTCGATTGGGAATCGAACACCACAAGCCGTCGTTTATAATCGCGCGCTAGTACCCAAAAAGCGTTAGTTTTAAACTCAAAATTTTATAGTTTAGCATAAAAAGTATATATAATACTAAATTTCAAGTAATATTTGCTAAAAAAACAAAACACTAGCAAAAGAATTGATGTTGTAAATCCACAAAAACTCGAATATGCAATTTAACAAATACTTTGTTTAATAAAAAAAACTAATGCTGTTGACAGACAAATACAACGAAATGTATACAAACACTGACAGCTCGCAAAGTTGATTTGATGGTATAAAATTTTCAATTACACTAAGTAATGCGTGTCTATAAAAGTAAATGTAACTTATAGCGACGAAATTTCTTTTAGTTATTTTATTTATTGTTTTTTTTTATAGGGCAAGTTTTAGTTTGGAATTATAATTTTCGTTTGTATTTTTAACCGACTTCTGTAAGAAAAGGAGGTTATCAATTTCGACTTGTTTATTTTTTTTTTTTTTTTAATTTTTTTTTTTT
>HE670507.1:60510-83966 GCA_000313835.2 Heliconius melpomene melpomene | reverse complement strand
GGTTTTCTTCAGTGCAATTTCTTTTGTATTTAGACTTAGCAGAGTTCCTCTTTGCCATGAGTTTCTTAATATCGTCTGTAAGCCACGGAGCGGGGAGATGTTTAAGTTTTACGGGTCTAAGAGGAGCATAAATATCTAAAAGTTCAATAAGGAGAGAGTTAAATATGTTAATTTTGTCATTGGTACTTGGAGCATTGAACACACTATCCCAATCGATCTGGCTTAAGCTTTTCATGAAACTCTCATTATTGAAATTCTTGAAGCTTCTACGCATGATAACCGTGGGCTTGATTTTTGGTGTGCGAATCTTATAGGTTAAGTATACGAGATCATGATAAGAAAAGGCTTCAGCACACAGTTGGCCGAAAGTGACGACACGTTCATGAGAAGACACGATCATTAAGTCCAGTTGTGAAGGAATAGTGTTTGGGAAGAAATGGGTAGCACTGGTAGGAAGAAGGTTGAGGTTTGCACTATTCACTATTATTTTTAAGTCGTTTAGCACGCCAATCATTTTTAATTATGCATGTATTAAAATCACCCATAATAATTGTGTGGTCGAAATTCGGTACATACTTGTCTAGCAAATTTTCAAAGTTATCAAAATAATTTATGTGAAGCGATGGGCTGTAGAATACTCCTAATAAAAGCTTTATGGTACCGGAAATGACTTCAATAAAAATATGTTCAGAAGTATTTGAGTACAATGTAGGGGATTTGTCAAGAATAGAAAAGGGTATGTGGCTACGTAGGTAAATGGCTACTCCACCGCCACCTTTCCCTGTTCGATCATTGCGGATTAAATGGAAGCCAGGTAGTGCGTAGGATGTTGAGGGTAAGCATGGTTTAAGGAACGTTTCAGAGACTAAGATTGCATGAACGTTTTTAACATCGAAGGAAGCCAAAAGATCCGAGTAGTGGGCGGGAATGCTTTGTGCATTTATGTGTATCACATTAAAGTGCTTGTTAGAATTAAGAAATGTCATGTCCATTTTAGTATTGAGTTGGGTGAAAGTGCTGTGAAAACTATTATTAGACGACGTAGATGAACATTGACAAAATATATCCTCATCGGAGCTGTTACCATTTAAATTTGCGTTATTGAGCATACCGTTGCATAAAACTATATAGATAAAATAATATAAAAATAAATATATACCTGGATAAAATAATATAAAAATAGATAAAAATAATATAAGAAGAAATATATTTCCTATATATAAATATATATAAGAAAGTAAATAGATAATATAAATTAAGAATTAATAATAAGTTTATGAGTAATATTAATTATAATAATTTGACAAAGTTATAGTAATAGAATTAATAAATTTGCATCACACCCATGCCAGCATTCACTTACAATTATAAAATAATAAACAAAACATATATACAGAGAAAAAAAAAGATAAACAAAATACAAGATAATCGATTCCATAATCTAAAATTTATCGTTGAATTTAACACTTAAGACAGCGTCATAGACACTGATCTGTGACAAAAACCACAGCCAATAATAGACTATTCTAGCCATTGACAAGTTAGACGTCAGTAAGCCGTCAAAACGTCAGCGAAAAACTATACATTATAATAATAGTAAATGTTAGGTTGAAAATAGTGGGTAAATGTCTATTTTGTGGAAATATTAGTAGTTTTAAACGATACTAGCACTTAAACTATTGTACATAAGAATTAAAACATTATTATAACAGTACTTGAGACAAAATAGGACCTACAAAACTGCTTTAGTTTACTTCTTAATGATTCTCTTCGCTCGCGAGGCCTATGCAATTGGCTTTGTCCTGGAATCACTAGCAATTGAGCTCGCAGCAGGTGCTGTAAGAGTAGGTTGAGCCTCAGCCGCATCACGGATGTTATCCAACTCAGTGCATGTAGAAATAGTATGGCGCTTCCCATCAGGTCCAATAACAATGATATAGCCCTCCTTCGTCCAGCATTTGTTAATGCCAAGACGTTTCCGGGCTGCCATGAAGGTCTCATGCCTGGATTAGGTTAGGAATTCCGAAAGAGTAACACCTGTGTTTTTCAGGTTGGTTTTTGCATACCAAATTTGATTCCGCAAAGATAACTCCCGAAATTTCACAAGAATGGGTCTTGGCTTATCTGCTGCCACGGTACCCAGGCGCTGACATCGGCTAATGTCACTAAGTTCCAGGTCAGGCATTTTAAGGTGATTGGATAGGACTTTCACTGCAGCGGCAGGATCACTCAAGTTTCTGTCCTCTGGCACACCATGCATCAACAGTATCTTTTTTCTGCTCCTCATGTCAAGAAGGTCATACTGTTTTGACAGAATATTTACCTGCAGTTGTAAACCCTCCAGTGCACTTAACACAAAAGACCGGAATGCACTGAACTGCGCAGCAATATGTGAAGTGGGGCTTGCCGCAGGGATAGCAGAACTTAAATTTTGTTGAAATTCAGCCATTTGTGATTGAAAGTGCTGTGATAATTCCTGTATGGACTGTTTAATAGCTTCCATAGTGATTCACTTGAGCTTGAAGGCACTACTAATTATGGAGAACTGTATATAGGTTTTAGAGTAGATATTATTGAACGAATATCTGCTGACAGGTTGGTGACTACTAATACATAACTTATTTGTATATACTTTCACTTAAACTTTGCATAAACTATTTTTAAAATAAATTTATTTAAGAGCAACTTAAAAAAACGTGTTTACTTTTTGGCACCTACCCTCCAAAAAAAAACTTTATATTTACGAGACTTTATATTCAACTCCTTTATTGTATTTTTAATTTAGTTATTTATACGCTACAAAACAATGGTGGAACATAATTTCATTATGTTACATTTCGAATAAATTCAGGGCGCTGATTTAGCGTGTTTATAAATAATATCATAATACTTGTGCAATACCCCTAAATAATAATAATAATAAAGCTTTATTTATTCCACACAAAAAATTACATACATTAAATTGTTTATGTAGTTAAAAGAAAAGAAAATTGTTTTGATTTACATACATACTTTTTTACATACATTTTTTTAAAAGAAAACTAAGTACTTATTAATTATATTTAACTAACTATTACTGTGTAGTTCAGTAGGTTATAACTTTTTTATTTTTTTAATGTACACATATGTTTTGTTATTTATTTTGTTTCTTTTAATTCCTTCTTCTACTTTTTTAAATTATGTGGACCCCCTCCGGGTAAAAGCCTCCTCCAAAGAATTCCATGTTTCTCTGTTGTTAGTAGTAAACATCCAATCTTTCCTGCATTTGCTACACCCTTAATTTGCCCTATACGACATTGACGACATTGACGACATACGTTACGTACTACACGTAATGTATGTCGTCTTCTTCTATTATATTTTCACCCAACCAACGTACCTCGCATAAGCCGAGAATATCGTGTTATAGGTTACGGAGCGCTGTTTTTAATTCTACTAGTTTTTCGGGTGTAGACAATGATCTCACATTTAGGGTAAAATTATATATTTTATTATTATTTCCTGCACGATTATTCTTTGGGGGTTGTGGTCTGTAGCTCCCGTGGTGACCAGCCATGTTGGGAGAGTTAGTAGTAGGGGGTGGAGTGTTAGTTGCTATTTCGTTGTTGTCATACTTCTTGAGTCTTGAGGTGTTCCTGTTGTTTTTTCAGGAGCAAACTGCAGAGTGGGTCATCTTAATATATGTTTTTTTTAATTTTTGTAGGGTTACCTTTTCCCTTTTCTCCATCCGGTCTTGTTTCTTCTGGTGATACTGATAGAACTCTTTTCTTTTTGTCGTTATTTTGCATTTTGGAATTATAATTTTATCATATTTTATAATAGCCAATCTGCCCTGCTCTCTTTCTTTCTCCACTTCTCTTTGGGGCTCCCTACGCTTATTTAAAATTTCAAGTGGAAAGTATTCTTTAATTATAGAACGGTGTTGGTTCTAGTTTTTTCTTATTCTTCTGGATTTTTATTTTTAGCCCCATTGTGGTTAACGTTATAACAATAGGTCTCACCTTTTCACCCTTTTTACCAAGCCTTCTCGTGCTTCTGTCGCACTTGATGTATAATATGTTATTTATTATATCAAGAACTTTTTCCTCTAAGTCCAAATAGTTCTTTTCAATTTCAGCGACTCCAAATAGAACTAGAATTCTCTGGCTCTGATTCCTCTCTAATTCATTTATTTTCCTAGCCTGAATATCTATTTTTTGTTCTAATAGTGCATTTTTAGTTTCTAGATATGCAAATTTTTCGTTAATATTTTTGTCAATAGCCTCTTTGATGTTTTCTTGTATATTGTGCACGTCCGTTTTTTGCTGCGTCATTTCTTTTTGCATTTCTGTTAATATTTTTTGTGTCGAATAATAGCACTATTAAATGATTCTGTCCAGTCCTCAATAGATGGCGTTAGAAATATTGATTTGCTTAAATAGTAGGTACTTCTGTGATGACGTGCAATTTGTTCAAAAATAATTTAAACAAATATATTTCACTGGATTGCCACGTTGTTTTTATCACGTTACTTAATAGAATTGTCCACAATAGTTCTTTATATAAATTGAATTTCTTGAGCACTACGAAACAGCTTAAAATCGGTGACCGTTATGTTGTCATCCGTATTACACGTCTTTTTTACAAGTCTTTCACTGTTTTCTAGTGTAAACTTTATATGACTACGGTAATTTAAAGCACTTTTACTGTTTTTACGTAAGACCTGGCGATATTCACAGGAAAAAACTATTTTTTAGCACAACTAACGACGGAGCAGATGTTAACAGTAGCACTGTGGCGCCCCCACTCCATATATTATATGAAAAAAAAGATCAGGCAGCGTACGGGTTACCTGATGGTAAGTGATCACCACCGTCCACGAACTCGTGTAAAATCAGAGATAAAAAGGAGAAAACGTGAACGTTGCACAAATAACAGTTAACGAACGATCACATACTGTTGTTGTTGTTGGCGATATTAATATCTCTTCATTGAAATGGAGTTTTGCTGATCACACTTGTACTCGTATATTTACTCCAAGCAATAGCAGTTAGGCAGTATCCATCATCAGTGATTTCATGGCATTAACGAATCTGTCTCAATTTAATTGCGTCAGTAATGTATATGGTAAAACTAGCGACCCGGTCGCGGCTCCGCCCGCCTTAACTACTGAATTATTCATATAATGTATGTTTGCAAAGCACCTAAGATAGTGGTAAAATTAATTATTACTTAATGCAACCCGCATTTTCGTAATTCAAATAACAGAAAACTTAAACGAAAGAAATTATAAACAACAGACTACCTCCTATTCTCTTACCCAAAAATACTTAAACGAAAGATGTAACCAACTATGTCGCGTGGAAATACATTATAATTATTGGATAACTCCAAAATACGTGCAATCACTTCTAAATTTACTTTACCAGGCGTAGAATTGAAGCATTCTCTCGGCCATCTCCGTAGTAGCTCAGAACGACATCAGAGCGTTGGACCGACCGTGGTCCCAGGCAAAACCTGCTTTAGAGCAGACACATGGAAGGGGCAGTGGGAGGGGATTGGAATTGTACCCTCGGTTTCTTGAGGGAGGCTTAGATTAAGCGACCAAGGTGACTGCTCACAAGTCGGATTTGGAGGAGGATAGAAAGTCCCTCGGAAGAAGACGTCTGACCTCGGGCGGCCGGGTATGCGGAGTGCTGCTCCTTAGGTGCAGGTGACCCGATACACCGGCGCAACGGAATACGTTGGACGCGAGACTCTAGGGTTTCTAATTTTAGGTTGCGGTATGGTGCCTGCGTCACTCGCCGGAGGGTGAGGTTCCGTACTACCTACAGGATTCCTCGTTGAGTAATACTCGCTAGGGCATTGTGATGTCATTAGTGTATAGTGCGTAGAGAGCAGGTGGTCGCTGCTAGACCTCGCAACCTTGACCTCAACTCTCACGCAAAATGATGGGACATTTTTTCACTTACAAAGCAGAGCGGCAAAGACATGCGGGACATGAGGGGGGGGGGGGTGCCGGCTCTGAGCACTTAATGAAATAAGCCCGGTTGCCAGACGCGGTCGAATACGCGTGCTACGTCAAGGGAGACTGCTATTGCACACTCGCACTCACTCTCGGTTGATCACTTTTGCGTAGTTTACCCAGAGTGGTATACCCGCTCGCCAAAATGCTCGCTTTGTGGGTGGATGTGTGACTGAAGAAGTGAGAGGAATAACTTCTCGAACAGCTTTGCGACCGTACTAAGAAGGATTGTAGATCGCTATCCCTCAGCAGCATAATGAGCAGGCCTTCTTTCCATGGCCAGTGGAAAGAAGCCAGGCGGGTGCGGCGGATCCACTATTATAAGAAAAATGTTGCGGGGCACCGCGGACGCGTGGTGGGCGGCAAGCGAACCGTTAATCAGCAAGGATTTTTTAGTACTGTAATTTTAAATCTGTGCTACTAATCTTTTCAAGTACTTATTAAAATATATTTAAATGACTATTTTTAAACGGAAGAAATTATAAACAAAAACCTACCTACTAATAACTACTACAAAAATATGAAACCAATATCGCGCTGAGATAATACATTCAACTAGAATTATCCAATATTTGAAACACATCTAAATCTTCTTTGCTATAGAGGCATTCGGATTTTTTTTCGAGTTTGTGGTTAATGCTGTTAAAACAGCGACACCGTTGGGTAGGCACTACGTTGCTGCCTGTGAGGAAAATTAAATAGAATGCATCGGCCGGGAATCGACCCCGGGCCGCCCGCGTGGCAGGCGAGCATTCTACCACTGACCCACCGATGCGTGTAAGGCAGGCGGGCGCAGCGGACGCGCTTGTATAAGCAAAACGTCGCGGGGCGCGTTTCGTAACAGGGATTTTATGATATTGTAACAACTTCTAAAGTACTTATTAAAATGAAAAACAGTAATAGACAGTAATAGACAGTAATATCAACAGTAATATAATTATTTATATGCTGAGAGTAAGGGATAAATGAAACTTGACTCGATACAGCTGTGTGAACGGCGTGATGTGTTAACAATTAAATGCGTTTTTCTCTAAAACTATTCGCAATTTCGAAATAGTTTAAATAGCAAATTTTATCTTCGTTTAACGTACAAATTTTATAAAGTATTTTAAAGGATAAGGATAAAATATCCCTCACAATAAAAAATATATTGAAATTACAATTTTTAGACAGAAATATGATCACTACACGTTATTCTTAAAAGATACGAATATGCTGTCGCGGACTTTTTTGTAGATTTTATTAAGAGGAACTATACTCCAGTACATGATTTTCATGTAGTACTTACCGAACAATGAAACGTCAACTATATATATAATACGTAGTTAGCTTATATCAGTAGTTTATCTATAATACGTAGTCAGCTTGAATATTGTTCTGTTGCATGGAATCCTGATTATAAGTCACATGTAAACAGGTTAGAAAGAGTACAGAAGAGATTTTTACGTCAATTGGCTTACAAAGATAACTTGCTGAAACAAACTAAAAGCTATTCCGATCACTTAAGATTTTATAATGCCCTTTCTTTATCTAATCGTAGAGATTTACTTGATCTTTGCTTCTTACATAAAATTATAAATGGGGGTATCGATTGTCCAAATTTGTTAAACAGAATAGGTTTAGTAATACCAAGGCGCAATTCAAGAAGCCACAATAAAAATAAGCACACTTTTAAAGTACGTTTCTGTAGGAGTAACATAGGCCAAGCAGCTCCATTAAATAGAACTCTAATCTATATTAGGTATATAAAATCGAAAGGTCACTCACTCATCACAAAATCTCAGAAACTACATGTGCTAGGAATCTTAAATTTTGCATAGGAGTTACTTAAAGGACGTAGGTGCTCGCTAAGACGGAAATTTGCGATATTCGACTTCTAAGGGGTTGTTTTTGGGGTTGAAAGTTTGTATGAAACTTTTTTACTACAAATGCTAGGAGTCTCAAATTTTGCATCGACGCCACTTAGAGGACGTAGGTACTCATGAAGACAAAAATTAATAATAACGTAGTTCACGCGGGCGAAGTCGCCGACGGGCCCGCTAGTATTATATAATAGCTTTTTCAAAAAAGCAGGTTTAGATATATTTAAGCAATCTATATCATCTTTCAAATTACAAACAAAAAAAAATTACCTTTCCTCTTAAATAATTATCGATAAATAAGAAATTATTATTTATGTTTTTAATAGTTAAAATCATTTTAAAATTTTGTGTTTGTTGTGTGTGTTTGTTGTGAATGTTTTCAGTGTCTGTTTCTTTTATAGTATAAGTTTTTTATAGTATTATTTTCTCTGATGTGTAAGTAATGTTAGTGTAGAAGGATTTGTATTGTGTTTGTTTTCATTTATTTTTAATTTATGCATGTCAAGTTAGCCTGTAAGTGCAGTATACAATTAATGTCGTTCTCACTTAAGATTGTTTTTTTAGCGTTTTGAATTATTATTGTATACAACGTTGGCTTCCTATTAAATAAATAAAATAAATAAAACTGTCAATGTCAGCATAGGCTAGCTCGGCTCTATGGCGGGCATGACTGGCTGGCTGGCATGGCTTTGGCTGTTTGTGCTTAACGTTACAATATGATTGATTTTAATCGATTAACATCGTTTTTTTTTGTTTATAAGTAATTAATTGATATTTTATTTATTTATACTGTAATTATTACACTACACTACACTGATAAGTACGTTAAAATACATTTACTTAATTCAAATTTACAATAATTTTATTTCTATAATACTGTAGTCGATTATTTAGATCGATTGAGGTTTTAAAACTATTTTTCTCATTTATCTTCGCTTCCAGACTGTTTTTTAGTGAATAAGGCTCATTTTTCACTTCATTCAGACTTCATTTATAAGGCATTAACCTCATAACCCGTTTTTGGAAAAAAATGAACTTATATGTTTTTTATATGAAAGAAAATCGCATAAGGAATTGGAAAATTAGGGGTTACCAGCTCTCAGTCTGCCGCAAGTCCAAGGTAGTTTAAACAGACTCATTTAACTTTTTGTAACATTGTAAGTGATAAGCGTGCTTTGTGTCACTATTTAAGAAAATGTCAGTGCTTTTAAAATGATTTTTTTCTAAACAACAACATAATTTAACACTTTTCACATTTTCACTCCTGTCGCACAAAAAACACATCTTCAATTTTAAAAGAGAGTTTTTTAAAATCAATGTTAACTAAACACGTCTTCACTCCAAACGAAAGATAAATTACTAAGCAATATAAATTACTCAAAAATATCTCATTTGGCCATCTGCACTTTTATTGCATTTAGAAACAATACATCTTCGAAAATAATTTTATTGCATTTTGTTTGCTTTGTATCGCGCCGCAAAATGTTTTTCTATAGTAAACAATTGACAGTTAATTGATATTCGCCGACTCCAGGTCATAAACAGTAAATAGCGTTTATTAGTCGGCATTACTGTTCGTATTTCTTCGAATTTATGTTTGCTAAATTAGTTTTGTATATTATAATTCTATTACATACAGGAAGCGTCAGCGTTTCTTTTACGGGAAAAGCATATAGAGTTAAATATTTTAAACCTATACCTAAAGAAATAAATCAATATGCCAATAAAGTAAACACGCACAACTACAAAAATACCACTAAATGTTAAACAATTTAGAACTTTGCCAGCAATAACGTGCGACTCGTAATGAGGCGAGTGCGGCGGTGTGATAGGTTTATGTGTGCGTGTTGCGTGTGCGTGACAATATGGTACTCAAGAGTACCAAAACTACGTCGCCGCAGGATTCGAATGTCTAATGTTAGACGTCAATATTGAATAGCGATTGCCGTCAAGAGTAAGGCCCCAGGGCTTGTTAACGATACCAACTCACATTTAAATTAACGTTAATTCCGTAGAGCGTAGAGATACCTTAGGTATCGATACAATTTGGTAGCGATACTTGGTAACTTAACGGAATAATAACGTTATAATAAGTGTAATTTTGCGTTAAATTTAGTGTTACTTCGAAAGTAGCGATATAACTCATCTTTTTATTTTGTTACCTTTATGCGACGTTGCCGTTAAATTTTATTTCGCTACAATTGCTCATTTTGTTAAAAATAAAGATGGGGGCGTCCGTATTATGGATTACACAAAAGACAAAAAAATGTAATTCTACAATAAATATTTTTTCATAAAAATAATTTACGTCAATATTGAAAATAGTAAGCGAATTATAGTTTAATGCGGCGGCTTAACGAATATAGAAAATTAGTTTCATGGCGCAGCGGCACAAGGGTGTAACTGTAACGCGACGGTTGTGGGTTCGACCCCATTGAAATATTTATTTATGCTTATATTTCTCTTTCTTCCCTCTGGTGTAGAGGCAAAGCGCGGCGTTGAGTTTTGCCACTCAATACGTATTCCCTCCAGAGTTCGCCAGAAAGTGGCGAACGGAGTGTCTTCCCACTAGGTTCCCTCTGCCTACCCTGCTGTGTGTGCGGTACAACGTGAAGCTAAAAGAAAAAGAAACAAAGAAAGTTTTATAAAATATTTTGTATAATGATACCGTGGATTTCAAGTTAACGGTAAGTGTCTAAATATAAAGGTAAATATGGTAGCGCTACTTTTCAAGTATCGATACCCGGAGTAACGATACCAACTTTTTAACGGTATTTCAAGCCCTAGTACCATCTCCTTTGTGTGTTTTCCATCTAACGTGACATTAGCGAAGTGATTAGTGCTGAACTGACACGCTCAGAACGCCATAAATAAAGAACTACAACAACAAATTTTATTATTTATTTTGTTTGAAAAATAACTTTTTCATTTATGAGAAAAATAATATTTATAGAGTAGTTAATACTGTGGTTTAATTTAAAGTGGTGCTGACAAAAGTACTCTCACTCATATATCAAATTAAAACTTTTTTTTTTTAAATCTCAATACTTATTAATATACAGGTACCTACTCGATTCACAAAGGTATGCGATAAAAGGTAAGCATGTCAATAAAAGGATTCTTTACATGTCACGGTTGATAGAGTATCTAACTATATTCATTTTTAAAAATATTTATGTATAGATTTATGGAAGTGATATACTAAATGAATGAATGATAGCACAGTAAACAATATTATATTATTCTATTTCTAGAATACGGGGGCAATAAAAATATTAGCAAAATTGACAAAACTTTTTATTACTTTCTTTCTTTATTACTTATGCACTACCGTTATATCCTGCTCTATCGTAAGTTTATGTTAGTTAAGGTTACCTGTAAGAGATCACTAATAGTGATAAGGTCGCCCTTGCATGCTACTCTATGTCTTCTGTCTTACTATTTAGTTATGTGTTTGTTTATGTATGCAATAAAGAGTTTTATCTATCTATCTATCTATCTTTTTTTTACACTACAATATTAAATTATTTTCGTTAATAAATTCTGAAGTACAGTTAAGGTAAGGAAAAAAACATATGTTACGCTAGAATATCGTCGGTTGAATTGCATTAATTTGTACTACCTATAGAAAAGACATAATTTGTTTATATTATAAAGTATAAACGCTGTGGTCAGTGAAAAAAACAAATTTTATTATTCTGTCATTAATTAGGATCAAGTTATAAGTATTAATTATTAAAATTACAATTTAAATTCGTGAATATCGATGAATTTGAAAAATATATATATTATTATTAAAATGAAATATATATTTCTAAAAAAACTCTTAAAAGAAACGAATACGAAAAGAAGCACTAAAAAAAAGGAATACAATAAATAAAAAAGATTGTTTTTTGTTTTTTTAAAGGTAGGAACATTTTAATTTAAAACTTATAAATGTTAAAAACTGGGCGAATAGCACCGCGTTTAACGATTTTGGTATCGTTAAAATTTTAAAATTATTTTCTTCACTTTCAATAATAATTTTTATATACTTGACATGTAAAAACACCCAAAAGCCAACTTCTTCTCAAATTTGAGACATATTTTAATAGTATAAAAATAAATTACATACTGTAATTACGATTACGATGATTATGAGGAGCGAACATTTTATATTGAAATATTCTGTTTTCCGTCAGATTACATTCGCCATTTTCAATTAATTTTCGTGATTCCGTTGTTACTTTTGTTATTTTTATTAATAAAATCTATAACAGTAGAAGCTTGGCAAAGGTGCTTTGACCATGCGATAAAAGAAGAGCAAAAGATGTAAAAAATTAACCATATAGGTACTTAATTGGTAATATGGTGAACCGTATCGTCATTAAAGTATTCCTCAGAATCCTCCGAATTCAAAAAATAATTGAATAATTTATGTTTATTATCCTCATAGTTTCCTACGTTTTAGTAAAACTCGTGCATAAATAAATTAAAAAATACGTAAAAAAATATGTAAAATTTGGAGAAATAGATTTTTTTGTTTACATTTTATCTCATGCTATAGTGAATAGGGTATAGTTATTTTTATGACAAACACCTAAAAGCCATTGTTTGATGTGCCAATGTGTTTCAAAGAACCGTACACAAACATTTGCGTCGGCCATTTGCACACAAAATGGCCGACACGAATATTCAAATGATATTTTAGTCACGCCCACAACCAATTTGAAAAGTCAACAAACAAAAAAAAACCTCATAATGAGATATTCTTAAACGTATAATAACGCCTAGTATCATGACTTCAACTTTATCAAAGTCTATTATAGAAAATATAAGCTATAACTAATAAAAACCAAAGTTATAGAGAAAATAAATACAGAACAACCGACCTACAAAAGTTTTATAAATTCTAAATTAAAAGTTTAAGTATTTAGGAAAGAGTAAGGTAACTTGTTAAATAATTTAAAATAGTGTAATAATATCTATTTAATAAGTAAGTACTAACACTAGTACGTAAATCTACATATTCAAAGAAACACATTTTTAAGAATCTGGTATCTATAAAAAAATATATTACTCACATAGCACTTCCATCTTGTCGTAGCAAACATTTCTAAGACCGCCTTCGCGAACTCTACATAATACACGTTCACTAGTTACACGGACAGCAAGACGGCGCAGACGACCGAGTTAGTGGCGAGTTAGTGGCGAGCACTACGAGACCATGTCAGAGCGCTGCCCGACACTGAATGCAAGAGTGATGCTGGCCGACGAGAGCGAGGACGGAGACGGAGTGCACGTGTCGCCCCGCCCCGCCCCGCCCCTTGCGGCCGCCGCACAGGGATAGTGTCAACAATAATATTGTGCTTTTTGTTCAAAATTATCCACGAAAACAACAAATGTAAATAGCGAAAATAGTGCTTTCACGGATAATTGTTAATATTTATTAAAAAACATTGTCACGCTATATCCCGCACACAGCAGGGTAGGCAATGTTTTGACACTGGGTTCCCTAACCTAGTGCTAAAACTTCCGTTACGTTCCCACTTTATACCATTTTTTTTAAAGGCAGAGCGTGCGTGTTGAGTGGCAGAGCTCAACGCCGGGTTATTGTCTTGGTGCCAGAGGGAGAAAGTGAAAATATTTACAAATAATAATTCATTCCCTCGAGTAGAGATCGAACCCACAGCCTAATGGCCTAAGCCACGACGGCTTCAAATATTTATTAAATATTTATGTGTTAATAACACATAGAAAACTTATTCAGAGCTATTGAAGGCATCCATTAAAGCATATCCTGATTTATGGTTAAATCCTAAAAAATAAAGGCATTGAACAGCAAAAAACGCGTGTTTCGACACTATACAGGCAATCATTGAATGAATGATATAATAATTAAATAACAGACCTTGATTCAATAATATCACATCAGAATCGATATTGTACTAAAATCAGCTACACGCTGTATCCCGCACACAATCACCTCCCACCTCATAACCTACTCTTTTAACTTATACGTACGCAACAGCATCATCACTATACCTAAGTCTGTCTTGCCGATCTAAAATAATCACAATAAAAATATTATTTAGATATACATATATAAAAATATTAAAAATCTACAGTTAAAAAAAATAGTACATCTGCTCAACTTACTGTATGTATCTAGTTATATTATTATTATACCTATTACTAGTGGACCCGGACGCGGCTACGCCTGCTTGAACTATAACAATAATTATTAAATATATTATTTTCAGTTTTCAATAGAATAAGTAAGAAAATATAAGCTTAAATAATCAAAAATAACAATAAGTAGAGACATATTATTAGAAAAAATATGTGAGAAATTGAAATGAACCAACATAAGAAGTAAAACTAACTAAAAGATATTCTTAATATTAGATTATTATACTTAATATAATATTATTATTGCCAGCAATATCAAATAAAATAAGAACAGAACCAAAGTTTATTTTAAATTAATTATAAACAGCAAATAAAGTTCGAAATTGTATGAAAATTTATAAAACTGTGGGCTAGGTCATTTCGAATCAGTCTTAATTATTTATTAGAATGTTATACAGTAAACTATAATTTCAATCTAGATAAAATGCTAAAAGTGACTATTATATTTATTTTCATAAGGATGAATATCAAAACGTCGCGGTAGCGGTCGCGTAGCAACGACGGTTGTTATTAACATGGCAAAATAAATTGCATGTCAAATTAGAATGTACTTTAAAATATATTAGTATATATGTGTAATGTAATGTTATATAGCCTATAGCACTTCTGGAGAATGCAGCTTTCATACAATACAAAAACAATGAAAATCGGACCAGTAGATCCAGAGATCTTAGCGTTCAAACAAACAAACAAACAAACAAACTCTTCCGCTTTATTATATTAGTATAGATTAGTTTAGTATATTAGTATAGATTATACTAGCCGACGCGTGCAGCTTCGCCTGCTTATTTGCACCCTTAGGGGTGAATTATAATAAACCTTGAAACACTTGTTCAATAAAATATTTTTAAGAGTCACAATTTCAAATTTTATAAAAATTTGTGGCGATTTAAAGATTTTTCCATACAAGCTTTCAACTCCTTATTGTCACCCTTAGGGAGTAAATTCTAAAAAATCGTAAAACACGTGTTCAACTAAATATTTTTAAGAGTCTGAATTTACAATTTTATAAAAATCAGTGTCGATTTACATTTTTTTCCATACAAACTTTCAACCCCTATTTCACCTTTTAGGGTTAAAATTTTTCAAAATCCCTTAGTGGACGTCCAGATTACGAAAGTAAACATCTGTCCAAGATGTTTACTTTCGTAATCGTAATTTCGTAATACGCACAGCGGTAACGGCTGTGCGTGCGTCTTTAGTCCCTTTTTATTTATATATTAGATTTAAAAATTTGAATATAGATTATATTCACTTATAAAACAATTTTACTACTTTGAACTTGAATAAAAGATTTGGTACTTTTAACGCAAATAGCGTTACCTACAATATGTAACTAACTAGTTAGGTTAGGTTACATTACAGTTTTAAATAAGTAATTTTAAATAGAATAACATAAGATAGTTATTATCTATCCCTACCCCAAATTGACATAATATTACTCATTAGACAACAAAACTTATCTTTCGTATCGCATTTTTACTCCTTGCATTTCTGCGGCGATGAAATCACTATTTTTCGATAAATAATCGGCTTATAATTCGATTTCGAATCCCTCATGCATTTTAATTAATTAGATTAACACTTTAGCACATGCAAGTAACGCTGGCGACTAGCGAGTTGTCTGACCAGTGACGTCACCGCCGGCCGCGGGACTGTTAGCGGCATTTGAAATATTTGCAAACTTCAAATGCCTACCTATTACCATTCCTCATTGACTACGGGATACCTTTGTATGCAAAGTTGAAGGCTATTTATTATGACACAATTTACTATAGTATATTCTATAGAGGAATTACACACTCTGTTTATTCTTTCACAATAATAAGTACATAGTATATTTTTCAGATGGCGACTCCGTTAAGTCCGACATAAGTAACTCTAACAGTTATTGGAATTGAGAAGTTATTGATATATATATATATTGATGTCTTCTATTAAACTGTAGTAGATACCTACTCACTTTGCTCTATTGTCAATCATTTCCACAGTGTATGCAATATAATGATTTTGTTATATTTGTTACAAGTAGGTACCTACTACATAATCAGCACAAGAATATGGTCAACTGCGAAAACTGTATAATACTTATTATTCTACAATGCGTAAATTTCTACATGTACGTATCTAGTGTAATTGGCATATGAAACTTACATTTTATATCTATCCTTTTGAAATTAATATATATACATACAAATTTAATGGTACAAATAAAATGTGAAAATAATAATTAGGACATTTGTGTCGGCCATATGCATACAAAATGACCGACTGCTATTATATCATAGGGACAAGCGTCTCTATTACATTTTTGTTTAAAGGTTTCGTATTGGTATATTTATGCTTTTCTTTAATATGGAGGACTTTAACTCCTCCATTATTATGCAAGTTGAAAGACATCGATAGATTTTGATTCGCGTACTAAAACTTGTACAAATTAGGTTTTGATTAATATTTGTTGTCGCAATTTATTATGAAATATTATTTTGCAAATATTATAACAACTTTTCCTAAACTTTATACTCGGTCGTACTATGTAAATGAAGTTTTTTGGAAATCCAAGAATGTCAATATTTTTTATGTTTTATTTTCCATAGAAACGAATATTTCAGTTCCAGTATGTACACGTGCTTCTAATATGTATGTAAAACGCGTACAGGTACTTGAAATACGCAATAGGAACACAATAACATAAATGCATATTTTCTCACGAATGTTATAATTGTATTCGAAATTAAAATATATGGCTTTTTTTATTCTGAAGAATTATGTTATTCCGCTTGTACACAAAAATGAGTAATGTTTGTAGAGTCGCGCGGTCTCAGAGCGTTGTTATTGGGTAGAGGCGACTACTGAGCTAACCAATGATAATGCACTACGACTGCTATTATATTGGAATAGGTTCTTAAAGAGTCCCGCGAGTTCACAAATTGTTTGTTTCAACAATTGCTCAATTATATTTTATTTTTACTGTAAGTAGTTAAGATTTTACAGAAATGTAAGTAGAATAATAATTTTGTTTAGAAACACCTAAAAGCCATTATTTTGTTCTACCAATGTGTCCAAATGACATATTTCATCGCTGCGTTGGTTCGAATTTCATTTTGATTTTAAACAAAAGAAATTTTTAACAAAAGATTTTAAAGTTCTGTTCACAAACATTTGCGTCGGCCATTTGCACACAAAAATCGTTTTTCGATTGAGCAGTATGTTGTAGGCCATATTGGCCTCTACAGCGTCACCGGGCTTGGACCGCACACAAAATGGCCGACACGAATATTAAAATGAGATTTTAGTCACGCCCACAAACAATTTGAAAAGGCAACAAACCATAAAACCTCTTAATGGGATATATTTTTTAATGAAATGACTGATTTGAAATACGTAAGATAAGTAAGTATCATGGCTTCATCTTTATCAAAAGTCTATTGTAGGAAATATACACAATGTGTATTATTTTAATATAGAAAGTTGTTTTCAAAGGAGACTGAAACGATTCCATACATTTTTGGGCCCAGAATGTAAAGAGATAAAAATGGTATGATTTAATACATTTAGGTACATCATTCCCTATATAAATATTGGCAATCTGAGAGCTGAGTTATTAGAGATCCGATAAAAGTGAGGTTAAGTTCGCAGCAGAACTTCTTGAACATGTAGGGGTATTGCACTAGTCTTATTATATTATTTATAAACACGCTATATCAGCAACCTGAATTTATTCGCTACAAATGCAATTGTGAAATAATGTTCCACTATTGTTTTGTAGCGTATAAATAACCAAATTAAATATATAATAAAAGAGTTGAATATAAGGTCTCGTCTCACTAACATCGCCACTATAACCGTACCCCACATTGGTGACCCCGACGAAAGGTACCCCGACGGGGGTACCCTGCTAGTTGCAGCCTGACTGGTGACTGTCCATATTGGTGATCCTCTAAACTTCAGCCCGAAGCTATCGACGAGACCGAGGCAATGATCCATTCAACTCCCGTGGTGCTACATTGATACCACGTAAACCGGACTTCAACCCAACGACTGCCCGACGCAAATCTTCAGAGATTTGGTGAGTGCACATTCTAATCGGCTTCCCACAAGCGGGTTTCACCGGTTAGAATTTCAAGAGGCAATATACCACCATATCCATACATTGAGATTTTCGAGGCAAGATCGAACATGCAAAAAAAAAGCTGATGAAGTAATGGAAAATACCAAGTTTTACGAAGGCATCGATTTTTAAAAAAACTAAGGAATAATTTATTAGTAGATATGCGCGATAACAGATTATTCGACAGCATTACAGGATTATTACATCCGAAAAGGAAATTAATTCTGGCACTCTGAAGTTACGATTATCAATGGTTAAGCGCTATAAAATAAATACAAGTATGGTAGAACGAAGAAACTAGGGAAACTTCTCAGTCAGTAGAGAATCATGACACTGACTGCACCCTCTCCGCACGCACCGCCATCGATAATTACCGAGGCATCCCAAGCATGGTCGAAGCCCGAAGCCGTCCACAGCGACAATTAAAAAATGAATGGTAAATTGTAATTTTCTTTCCAAGGCTCAACCCGAAGCCCTACAAGTGCAAGTCAACCATATATACTGCGCATATTTCGAAAAAGAATATAAAGTATATTACACGACGCAATGCACCCAGGATTCAGAACAATAAGAATAATGTTAACAAGTCATTATTTCTGACCTGGTTTGGAATACTCAAGTACGTGGACAACACGAAGCTATCGTGTCAAAAGGCGGAACTCTCACGTGACAAAAATTCGTCACTTATATATTCCCCGAATTCGAACGGGTTGAAATCTTTCGTGCGCACTCTGCCGGTACGTAGTACCAATCGATACATAATTACGGTCATTGACCTAATTACGCCAGCCTTCATCGCAAACAAAGTCGACGAATACGAAAATTCACCATCAGCAGAACGACAACAATACAGAAACAATGCGCAAGCGCAGCAGCCGACGACAGCAAAACGCCGCATCGAGTTACGAGGTCCGGGCGAAGAAAATAACTTGTGGATCAATTTAGTTCATAGGCATGATATTTTATTTTGTTTATTTTATATTTTTTTGCACATTTTTTTCCCCAAGGGGGAGAGTATTGTAGGGGTATTGCACTAGTCTTATTATATTATTTATAAACACGCTATATCAGCAACCTGAATTTATTCGCTACAAATGCAATTGTGAAATAATGTTCCACTATTGTTTTGTAGCGTATAAATAACCAAATTAAATATATAATAAAAGAGTTGAATATAAGGTCTCGTCTCACTAACATCGCCACTATAACCGTACCCCACAAACATTATTATTATATTATTAATACTCATAACACGAGCACAGCAGCCTACCATTCTTCTTCCTAAATAACTGGAGATAGGAGATACATTATTAATATTGGGCGTTACTCGATCACAATTGTAACGAATGGAAAAGTAAAATATTAACGCCCGGTGTAATGTACGCCCGATTCGTTTGTAATTGTTTAATTAAACCAATAAAAATACACCGATTCTATTTATAAGGGTAAGATGACATAGTATGCCATACTCACGTTTTGTATGTCATCTTACCCAATAGATATATGAATTTCATTTTAACCGTTGTGACAAAAGTTTATAGGTTAGGATGCGCTTTTAGCGTTAGTTGTGTCATATAATAATCCTATTTTACATTTAAAATAAGTTCAAATGGAAAATCCTTATCTTACATATCTTTTCAACATCAAGCAATATCGAAAGAAAATTTTTTGCAATTGAAAATAACGAAAACACGAACTACTTTAGTTTAGAATGGCTGTTAACTGTTATCTTATTTTAAAGCAAAAATTTTAGAATTAGTTAGTTCAGGTTTGGACGGTATTCTGCGATCACAGACCTCACCAGTGACTTCCCGCCACTTAAACCAGGCAACGCTTATCCGACCATGGAGATCGTGATCAATACTCACCTCCAGACTCGTGCGTGACCGATCTAAGATACCTGAACTTTTCCGACTTATTACGCCCAATGTTAATAATCAATCCTAATCCATAAATTGCAACCATAGATTGAAATAGACAGAGATGGAGGACGGCATGCAGGTTAGTGATTGGATAGACATGTCGAACAATACAAGATTGACGTTAACTGGAGATAGGAGATACATTATTAACATTGGGCGTTAGGGACTGACCCAGGACCTATAAGGATAGTACTCAAGTCCGGGCTCTCGAAGGCCATGTACTCGGTCTTTGACACATTGCCAATATGCATTTCATTCATGGAGAATGGTTATGTAACGCTAATGCTGCAGCTAGAATGTATCGGAAGAGATACCAAAACGTTGAACGTCATCCCGATTATCGTGTATTTCGATTTTTATCTCTTCAATAAAGAAGAAATCCAGCAAGTATCGTACCATTTCGGAATCCAGACTAAATGCGCAAACTTTAAAAGTTACTGGCAAAAACAGTGTAGTACATTTTTTTTATAGTATAGTCGGTTAAAGTTGGGTGTAGTAAATATTTTGAATTTAATGTTTGGCAAAAACACTACATTTTATTGAAAACTGATGCAGGTATGTTTAAATTTTAAACTGTAATTCACAGAAGGGTTACTCATGATTACATTACAGAAAAAAAATTAGGAAAGAGTAATTTGTAGTCTTAGGACTTGAAAAATCATCACAGGGTGTCGGTTTTTCCGATATTTTTTAAAATCAATATAATATGAAAAATACATGACAAAGATTTTTTTTTATATTTTTCTCATAACTGTCACGACTTGGTCTATCACCAGTTTTCGTCTTATCGTTGACTCCTGGGACACTCTGTATATGCCAAGGAGGCCAGCTCTGACGGAAATGTAATAAATGTGTTACCCTTCTATACAGACTATCTTTATTTTATAAAAGAAAAAGTAGACAAAATTGGAAAGAGTACTTTAATAAAAGATCTTAAGAAAAAGGTATATGGTATAGAACAATTCAACCACAGCCCTGTTATCATTCTTGGATAGATATATGTAAATTATCGGGATGACATTGTAACGGCATTTAGGCTTCGCTCCGGCAACATTCCATTAAATAAATTTGGATTTTTAATGAAGAAAGTTATCTCTCCTAATAATTGTCCCGATTGTGGAGTTGTAGAGAATGTGCACCATATTTTAATGGAATGTACCCGCGAGTGGCAGATAGAACAATTGGAAGTTGTAATTTGTATCTTGCAAAGCCTACTTCAGGTTTGGTTAAATTGTTATATGGTATAGTTAAACTTAATGTAAGCAAACGTAATTAATACTAAATTGTTAATCTAACATAATTTTAATAAATATTTGTAGTATTAACCAAAGCAACATAGTCACCTTAATGACTCAGCTCTTAAAATGAGAATAAAAAAAAAGTTATGCCTAATAATTGAAAGAAATAGAAAATGGGTTAGGAATAAAGTATCTTAAAACTAACAATTCATTATTATATTATAAAAACATATGCTTCAAAATGACATATTCGAGTACCATTGTACGCATCTACGCATATTGCATTAAGTTTTAAAAGAGTTTTAATATTATTAATTGTTATTCTTTTTTAATATTTTGGGACTTAAAGTTTTATTATTTTATTAAAAATAGTTTTTAAAGGACTTTTGTAAGTAATAATAATTAATTTAAAATTTAATTTAGCATAGGTACATATTAAGTGGCGGAACTCAACGCTACACTTTGTCTTGTTACTAAAACGAAGAAATGAAAATATTAAATATATATTTCATTTTCTCAAGTGAGAATCGAACACACAATCTATCGCATAATAAGGTATAACCGGAATGGGTACAGCATGAAGCTGAAAGAAATTAAAGTAGATAAAAAACTAACAATGCAAAATTAAATGTTATCAATGTATTTTATCTGTGTTTAGCAAATATTTTAAATATTATACGACATGCACATGAAAAAAGTCTTTAAATTTTACTATATAGTTCCAACTTACAAGTCGATTTAATAAAATGTTAATAACAATTAACTTCATTATTGGCAATGGCTGCGACTCCCGACTGCGCCGTGCGCTTGCATTGGTTAGTTCCGCAATGTCTGTATCCAATGAGAGCTTGGGGAGATGACGCTACATACAACTGTCAAGATTTACGAGACCGACACCTTACGCATTATGTCATATATGCGCATCATTCATTAAAAATAAAAGATTAAAGTATTTCTAAATATCTTTACAGAAGTCCCTTAAAAACAGTTATGACATTTATACTCGATTCATTATGGCAAGAGACAAAAGGCAAAAAAATTATTCACCTACTTCGATCAATTATACTCTAGATGAAGGATTACAGTGCCAAAATGCGTCAGTATGCTTTATAAAATCAGTATTAAACAATTAAATAGAAATATTTCATTATTAGGCCAATATTTGCCACGAATATTGGTGGACTAAAACACGCATGAAGTAGATATATTAATTTTGATAGTTGTTTTAATCTTTTTTTCTGATAGGTTTCCTACTGACCTATTTTTCTATGCACAATGGATATCCATTGTCGCCCAAGGAATGACTATTTAGAATATTATAAGACTAAATATATTTATAGCAGTGGCAGAGGGAACCTAGGACACTTGTGTTAAGACACTTCGTTCTCGATCAAGACATTTTAGTTACCCATTTTCCGCCAAATTAGTTAGGTTTAGTGTGTTGAGTGGCAGAACTAAACGCTTTTCTCATTAGTTGTTACAGTCATTACCAGAACGAGGGAGTAAAAATATTAAATCGTTGATTTTCGCATAGTTATTTTTAGTCTACTTCTACAATATGGATATCTATTGAAATGGCTCGTTGAGAGTAACTCGAAAAATGTGACGTTTTTCTAAATCCAATATGGCGGAACATCTAAGATGGCGGAATAGTTATTATTTATGCACATCTGCAATACGGGTATCATATGAAAGGGCTTGCCAAGAATAATTAGAAAAATAATGTAACATCTAGTCTGAGAAACCTAGCCAGTGGTAATTAAAAAGTAAAAAATAAATTAAAAGCAAAAAATCATTTTTAGAAAAACCATTTATTTAAACGCTCTAAAAAGGAGAAAATAAAATTTGTCTTTTAAATTTTAACTGTCAACTCATAACCTCATTGTGCACAATTTAAATGATCATAAAAGCTTGTCGCGTTAATCAATATTTAATTAAATTGAAACTTAAAAAATTTGACATAATTAAATTAGTACTAGTTTATTTACACAAGTTAATCGCGTGACAGGCTTAATTTTTACAATTATACTAACGCGGTATCGTTTTAAATTTTTCGATTATGATGAGAAGAAAAAATCTTTGTTAGGCTTTGTCTATTCTTTAAAAGCAAATTTTTTAAATTTTTAAGCATAAATATATATATATATT
>HE670507.1:16756-51984 GCA_000313835.2 Heliconius melpomene melpomene | reverse complement strand
ATAAAGGCTGCAGTAGATTTGTACAATATTAAGATAGAAGTGTATTATCACAATGGTGTCCTACTTGGTTTATTCGGCGAAGAGAAATGTCCTATGAAGCGCTTACTCTAAACTATGTTTTAAAAAGAGCAACTCTTGAGTTTCTTGCCGTAGTAGCTTCCTATAGGAAAAGTACTTGTAATCTTCCTACTTATAATTTCTGAACAAAAAGTAATGATATCCCATCAAAAACATAAATGTAAAATGAAAGCCAAGTTTTGTAATAAAACGTATCCTTTCAGCGATAAAAGAAGTGAGATGTAAATGTATGCCAAGTTCAATGGTCAGTCCTGAAATTTATTTTTAACAATATAAAATATTTTATAACAACTGAAAATGCCCATTCTTCTTACAACTTGGAGACTTTATTTATGTGTAATATCTGACTTGGCTAGTTTTCAAATTAATTTACATCGATATAAATGAATGTATTCAAATTCTATTCTACTCAGATTCTACTGTAATTTATTTTGTACCTTTTACAAGGGAACAAGCTTGGTGTGCGCAAACGCAACGCAAGCGTAAGTAAGGACAGGTCTAATACAAGTTTTGTATAGTGTCAGCTTATTTCTAAGTGACATTTTACTTTTCTTGTTTATGAGATAGTATAGTCTATGAATAATGAATTTTGCTTTATTGCAGACATTTTTAATGTGGAGTTTGAAAGTGAATCTAGAGTCTAGAGTGACACCTAGATATTTGACCTGTTTTTCCCAGGGAATGGGTTTATCTAAGAGATGGATGGTAGAGACTCTTATATTTTTATTGAGAGGGAAGAGTATTGCTTTACTCTTCTCGGGATTGACTTCGATTCTCCATAGGCGGAACCACTCACCGAGTGCGCGGGCCGCTTCCTGAAGTCGATCTTTTAATAAGATAGTACAACGCGAAGTTGTGAAGAGGGCTGTATCGTCGGCGTACATAGCCATATGAACACCCGGAGTGAGCGGCATGTCACTGGAGTACAACGAGTACAGGATAGGATTTTTGATGATGGCTTTGATCTCGACTTCCGAGGTCGAGCGGAGCGGTTCCCCTTGCGGGGGTGTTTACAAAGCACTGCAATTCGATTTATAAACTACCGACCTATTTCCCCACCATCATAAATTTACTCAAATTGTATTATTTTAAGATACTGTCAAATTCATATTATTTTATTTTAGTATTATAATATTCATAACGATTAAATTTTGAATAATTTAATAAATGTATAATTTTAAGATACTATCAACCGCAATCGTAACATATTCATTCGAGGTAGTGTTGGAGTCCACGACGTAGCGGATAAACTCCAAGAGCATCGTCGGAGATGGTTTGGCCACGTTACGCGGATGCAAGTGCCATGCCACATCAGCCCCTGGAGTGAGACCTATTGAACGCCGAATGATGCGCTGGTTGGATGTTGTGACGCAGGATATGAGAGCCAATGGACTCACTACCGAGGCACTTAAGACCGTTCAAAATGGAGTAGGTTGAGTAGGAAGGCAGACCCTGGAAATAGCCGGGATTAATGCCAAGAAGAAGAAGTATAGCGAATTTTGTCCCAATTTTAAACAATCTTTAGGACGTGTGGCAAGACTAAAGCCTACGTAAAGAGTTTGGTTATATTATTTTTCTCAAAAACATACTTAAATACGAGCGTTTTTACTTTTACGTAGGTGTGTACCTTAAATTGGTGCTATCTTTGAAAGGGCCTCACTTTCAAGTTAGTAAGTACGCATACACTGTTACCTACTTATTAGACTATTAATCTTCAAAATTTCATCTTTATCAAAATAAAATGACGTAGGTCTGCGGGTCCTGGGATCTCAGTCTATTTTATTTTATACGCGGAACTAATATTACTATAGCGTGTGAACTAGCTCATGATGATAAATTATTATCTATATTGAAACTGAGCTTATGATGGAAGCTTCAGATGACGCTCTGGTTGTAGTACTAGATAATCTGGTAGAAATTTACAATGAATTTGAGAATGATCAGGTTTTACATCTAGAGCAGATGATCTGCCTCCACCTGTACCTATCTATCAAATGGTAGTAATAGAGAATATCAGTGCTAGTACCATTCTTATTTCTTCCTTCCTCTTCTTCTCTCTTAATTCCTCTTTTCTTCCAAACGTTATTTAGACGGATCATAGCTTCTTTTATTGTCCCAATTCGTCTTTTTACCAGGAGAATTTTTTTTGTTCTACTACATGTACTTTTGTTATTTAGTATTTTATTTTTCTATGTTTATGCAAATGTAATTTAAAAGTCAATAAATAAAAAGATGTAAAACAAATAAACATACACACTAATTTGTACATGAAATGTAAAGCTTCTGGGGGTGTTCTGGTCTGGGCGGACCTCATTCAACTACACCGCCCCGGGCTTCTGACGGGGTTAGTCCACCCCTGCCTGCGACCACTTGTCAAAGCCGCGGTGCTTAATTCATAAGATTGGCAAGCATTCCATAAGATAAAATATTATGAAAATTGCTATAGTAAACTAGTCGGGCATTTTGCGGTGGTCTGGAGTTTGGAATAGGGTAAAACCGGGATAGATGCCGCAGCGGGATAGATGCCCCATATTCAAAATACCTAACTTCCCGAACTCCCGACAAAAAAATAATTGTACAAGCAGGAGCCACAGTCTCCCCACACCAAAGTTATCCACGGACATTCTTGCAATGAGGACGCGTTTCGCACATTTGAGTAAATATCTCCGCGGCGAAATTCGTGAACGCGTCAAAGATTTAAAGGTTAATATTTTGCGTTGTATAACTTTATAAAAAATTTGTAATAAATTACGCTATATAATTTATTACGTCGATGTACTGGTTCATTAAGACTGTATCTAGGTGCTTCTAGATTCTATTTTGTTTATAATTTACTAAAAAAACTCCTTTGCATCTATCCCTATCACAAAGGATAGTTGCCCTGATTTTTCGAGGTATAGGTGCCCTTAGTGGCATCTATCCCTTTATACTCAGTATGTGGAGTTAGGTATATATTTTTAAAATATTTTTTAAAGTATTTATTAAATTAGCATTTTTTAAACAGAAGAAAGATATAGCTAAGAGAAAGCAAAAACAATTGATAACTAAGTTAGACTGTTTCATTAGAATCTTTAGAATGTTTCGAAAACTATAAACATACGAAGTCGCAATCCGACTGGATTCAATGTGTACATTACACATTGAACCATCAGAACTGGCTACATGAAATCTGTATACTTTTCAGAAATTATTGCGCAAGATGTGGAAAAATAAAAACCCTATCTGGCTAAATTTTAATTAAATTGGAATAACGAATAATTATTATTTGAGATAATTAGAGAATTAGAATAGATGTTTAGAATATATAACTAAAAATTATATTTTGTTCTTTTTAATATAAAAATGTATAATTGTGCAACGTGGATGTTAGTATTTATGATATTATAATATTTTAATTTATAATATTAGTGTTTTACAACAAAAAATATTAAGAATTGTAATTTTGTTGTAAAATTTAACTTAAAAAATATGATAATGGATGTTGAAACTTAAGAATTTATATTTTAGTTAAACAAATGTTTTAAAATTTTAATAATGGTTACCTATTTTTGTGATATTACAATTTAATAGCAATTATAAGATTTTAAAAAACACTATATACTTTTCATTATTATGATTATGTTTGTTGGAAACAAAATTGCTTTTTTAAAATTAGAATTATTTAACAATTGGTTTGGTTTTTTCATTTAATCGGTATAAAGTGCACCTACCTTCCTCTGCAGGCATCTATCCTCCCCTGCATTTTCATAGTGGGGCAACTATCCATATATGTTTATCTATATTTTTATCTTTTATCTATCTATATTTTTGCAAAATCTATATTTGATTTGTTAAAAAACAATATAAGTAATTCATCACAAAGGATTGAGCTAGCTAAATAAATAAAAATTATTCCTATAAAAAATATATCTTATCTAATTAGGTGGATATTTCAAAAAGTGACATCTATCCCGGTTTTACCCTATATAGTTACACCTAGGAAAATAGCTGATTCCGACAAATTGAGAGCTTCTCCACATTAAATTTGAAGAGCAGTGATAATAAGCCGAACTTTATATTTCGCGTTGTTGTAATTGATTACGTTACATTATGTAAATTAAGAGTACTTTTAAACTAAAATCTAAAATAAAGATAATTAAATACTCAAAATCATATTTAAGAATTTGTAATCAATTAATACCTACTTATATACTGCAGCTTAAAAGTAATATGAATTTTAAAAGCTTTTTTAATAAATATAATCACGATGATATCACTGCCAAAACGAATAGTTTAAGCGATAATCACCTCTCTCTATTGGATTTAGAGATGAAAATAGCATGAATATTTCCACTTTTGTCAAAGTTATATATAGCAACAATGGCGGCGTCATAGGCAGTGCTACTAATCATTGCAACTGTTTTTGCCTTAGTTGTTTCTGTTTTCTGTTTTAGTTCGTATATCTACTTTACTTTACTTTACTTGTCAGAATTTTTTGTACTGATATTTTAAATTTTGGAAGCTGCAAACCTAGAATACACTGCGGAATTTTATTATAAACACGTATGCTCAGACCCATAAAAGATTTATTAACTTTTTGGAGGCGAAAACTTGGAGTAACAATCTTATCTTTATTTCTCGATCCTCTCGTATGATTGTCACATTGTTTACTATCGCCCAATGTTAATAATCAATCCTAATCCATAAATTGCAACCATAGATTGAAATAGACAGAGATGGAAGACGGCATGCAGGTTAGTGATTGGATAGACATGTCGGACAATACAAGATTGACGTTAACTGGAGATAGGAGATACATTATTAATATTGGGCGTATGACAATGTATATTTTGTCGGACAAAGAGAATATTATAGTATATAAATTGGGAAGCAACTGTAAGAATACCTGCATCTTTGAAAACATCTCGCAGAGAATATCGCGTTCTTAGTTTATAAATATATCTTACGGCTCTTTTTTGGAGGATAAACATTGACTTTATGTCTGAAGCACTGCCCCATAGCAGCATTCCATAAGATAAAATACTATGGAAATAGCTATAGTAGACTAGTCGGGCAGTGCCAACGTCCGTCATTTGTCTTACTTTTTTAATTGCGAACGCGGCAGAGCTGAGTTTATCTGCAAGTGCTTCCAGATGAGCGTTCCACTGGAGTTTGGAATCTAAGTAACGCCTAAGAAAATAGCTGATTCCGGCACATTAAGAGGTTCTCCTTTAATTATTAGATTAAAATTAAGTTTTCTAACATTTGGTAAAGAAAACTGCAAGTACATTTCATAACATTAGATTATTAACATCAAACCGACGAAGAATATGCGATAATGCACTATTCACATCGTCATAGTTTATTTTGTTTCTGTCAACCTTAAATATTAAAGAGGTATCATCCGCGAGAAGTACAATATCACATAGGTTCTCCACATAAAAAGGTAGATCGTTAATATAAAGAAGAAATAAAAGGGGACCAAGAATAGATCCTTGTGGAACGCCCATCTTTAGAGGAGATCCAGATGATTTTACATTATTTATATTAACCTTCTGGATTCTTTGGTTTAAATATGAGGCAATAATGTGAAGGGCAGTATCCTGTATACCATAATGTTTCAGTTTTAACAACAGAGTTACATGGTTTACGCAACCAAAGGCTTTGGATAAGTCACAAAACACTCTAATTGCATTTTGTGACCTCTCCCATGCGTCGTAAATGTGCTTTAGGAGTGCAGCACCCGCATCCGTAGTGGACTTGCTTTGGTGTTTGGTGAAACCATATTGCCCACTATGGAAACAATTGTTAATATTTAAGAAAATTGTGAGCTGGTTGAACATTATTTTTTCAAATATTTTACTTAAGGGTGGCAAAACAGAAATCGGTCTGTAATTTTCAGGCTCAGATCTATCTCCACTTTTGTAAAGCGGTACTATTTTGCTATATTTCATCAGGAAAAGTACCGGATTCTACACAATTGTTAAAAATTAAAGCAAGGTAAGGAGCAATGTTAGGTATAATTGAATTAAAAAAGTTTTGACAATTTCATCTGGTGACACATTCTTAAACACAAAATTTTGTCTACAACTATTTACATGAGTTTTTAGTATTAATTCTGCTTCCGAAGGAAATGATGACAGTGAACGTGTTACTTCAGTAGATATATCAGAAAAAAAAATGAAAAGTATTTGCCACTTCTAAATCTGAATTTAAGCTTATATTATTAACTTTTAATTTAATAGGTTCACTGACACCTCTAGATCTCCCAGTTACAGTAGTAACAGCATCCCATGTAACTTTAATTTTATTATTAGAGTTCAAAATTTTTACTCTTATATGCATAGACTTAGCCTGGACACATACCTTTTAAATATTGTTGTAAAATTTCTAACTTTCAACAAGAACTCCGGATCTTGATTCCATTGCCTCATATTATATAATTCGTATAGTTTGTTTCTGCTTCGGTATATACCAACAGTTGCCCAGTCGCTAAAAGTTAACTTCAAGTTTTTATATATTTGTTTAACTTTAAAAATGTTATCAAACTCTGTAGAGAGTAAATTAAAAACTTTACAATATAGCTGATTCGGATTTAATCCGGTTATTTCTAAGTTTGCAATTTTTTCACTCACTCTATTATTAAAAAGATTAATTTTATTTTCAATAATTGGTCTAATTGATATTTGTTTACGTTCTGCGACTGTTTTATCTATTACCGAAAACATTTGACCACAATGATCCGAGCTTAGATTAGTAATAATTTGTTTTTCTACAGTCTCACAATGACAAAAAACATTATCTATACAAGTAGCGGACGTATTCGTTATACGAGTTGATTCAGAGAACATATTAAACAAATTAAAAGATTTAAATAAGTTTAGAAGACGGAGGCTTAATGATGTCACCTGTATTATATCTATATTAAAACTACTATGTCTATTGAATTCAACGTAGGACAATTCAATGGAGCGTTCGTCGGAGAGAGCTACTAAGTATATCTGGTCGCGATTTACAACGTATATCATTTCTCACTAATATAAGCGAACCGCCGCGGATGGCCTTCTCTCTAACGAACGAACTTGACAATGTATAGTTTTCTATTTATTGTATTGTTACATCTCGAGATCCAGTGCTCAGTTATACACATTATATGTATATTAAATTTTTTTAGGAACAATTCTAGTTTCAGTCCTTTGCCTCCTAAGCCTTGTATATTTTGGTGTACAATATTCAATGTAAGTGGCCTAGGTGTTGTTTTGTTATCTAGTTTAAACTGGAACTTATTATGTCACTAGCGGACGCCCGCAGCTTCGCTTGCGTAATTAGGGGTGAATTCTAATAAACCACGAAACATGTGTTCAATGAAATATTTTTAAGAGTCTAAATTTCAAATTTTATAAAAATCGGTGGCGATTTAAAGATTTTTCCATACAAACTTTCAACCCCTTATATGCACTCTTAGGGGAAGAATTCTAAAAAACCATGAAACATGTGTTCAATTAAATACTTTTAAGAGTCTGAATTTCAAATGTTATAAAAATTGGTGCCGATTTAAAATAAAATCTATACAAACTTTCAACCCCTTATTTGCACCCTTAGGGGGAGAATTATAGAAAACGATGAAACACGTGTTCAATTAAACACTTTTAAAAATCTAAATTTCAAATTTTATAAAAATCAGTGCGATTTAATTTTTTTTCCATACAAACTTTGAACCCCTATTTCACCCCTTTAGGGTAAAAATTTTTCAAAATCCCTTCTTAGTGGATGTCCAGATTACGAAAGTAAACATCTGACCAAATTCCACGTTTCTACCATCAGCCGTTACTGCTGTGCGTGCGTCTTACCTCAGTCAGTGAGGACAAGTCCTTTTATATATATAGATTATTATTTTTTATGAAAAATTATAACTACAAACTATTTCCTTTGTTATACAATGTATAACAGGGTTTTGTATATTATATGCTACTAAAGTAGCAATTTGTTTTTTAAAATATAAAGGTAGATACAATGTATCTTCTGTCAAGTTACAACTATTATAAATAAACTTATTTAAATCTAAATAAAAAAACGCGTCACTATGACGTTGAGTCGCATAATACAAGGTCATATTTAAATTATAAATATACCTTTGTCTATCTATAAGGCAAGAAAAATATGGAAAAGCATATAACAAATTTACATTTACCTGTACTACGTAATTTAAGCAAGTTTTCTGTACCCTTTACTACATCTTGTCTCCTCACAAGACAAACTATTTCCATATATCAATATAAACTTTGAATTAAAAATATGATGTAGAACATAAGTAACAGCAATTGGGTCGCACTCCCTCCACGATTCCGGCGGATTGTCTCCAAATTTTCAGACTGCGTTAACTTTTCATTTTATGATCTCCAAGAGATCGTAAATCTGATTATTTCATATTTACTAAGCTTAACATATCCACGTGATCTTGAGATAAGTAAACAGTCTTGACAGACATAGAAGCAGATGAACAACGAAGTGATTTTATAAGTTACGTTTTTTTTCTGTACGTAACTCGAAAAAAATTCCTACGTAAATGTCCAAAGGCCGTGAAATTGGATTTTTTTTGGAATAATCATTTTAATAAAATTAATAATATTTTGGTTAGATCTGTTTTTTGCTCTCCTGAGGTTGGCAACATTGGTCATAGGTAGCAAAACACTGTCGTCATGTCGTGTCGTTGCGTTGCTAGGGATGCCCGATGTTAGAAAAAAATCGAAGTTGTAAATCGAAGGTGTTCGATAAAATTCGAAAGAACAACATCGATGTTTTTTTTTTTCTTTCTTTTCTTTTCCCCCAGTGGCGTAGCTAGGGTATTTGCTGCCCGGTGCGGCTTAGGAGACTTGATGCCCTTTAAAATGGTATAAGATCTAAAAAAAAAGAAACAAAGTGATCGTCGACTTTGATGCCCCTTTCCTTTTGATGCCCGGTGCGACCGCACCGCTCGCACCCCCCTAGCTACGCCACTGTTTTCCCCACAGCTTCGCGCTGTATCCATCCCGCTTCAGCTATATATTTAAATAAATATTTCATTTACTCGAGTGGGGATCGAACCCACTACCAGTAGATTGTGCAGCACATTTTTGTGCCCCTGTGCTAGGAGTGGCTAACAATTATTATATTATAAGACATTTTTAATTAAAACAAGGGGGCTTAGCAAGGTCACATTTCTATCTTTCTACACGATTTGACAATACCAACATAATTGGTGAATACGATAATTTGGTAGCCAATGTCACATACGTAGAAGACATTCGGTTTTTGTTATCTATAATTATAGAATTTTTATATGTCAATTGAAGGATTTTAAGTGTCAATTGTGACAATTTTCATTGGATAAAACATGAAACAACACACACTTCACTCATAAACAATTAGCAAATAGCAACTTTGAACTAGCAAGTCGAAACTCGAGAACGAACAACGAAGTACGATTTACGAACTACGAAGTGAACGCCAGAACTTGGCAACCAAGTTGCCAATTCGGATTTTGAAAAAAACGAAGGCCAGATAAAAAAATACAGCGAATTAGAATAAATAATTTCCATATGAAAAATATGTAGGATATATAAAAGTTAATAAAGCGACAATTAATAAGACTAAAAGTAGTAATGTTTTTTTTTTGCTTACGATATTTCTTTAAATTACAATAAACTCGTTGTATTATGACGTGTACTCGACCAAATTTCGATAATGTGTTCCTACTGATATGTTTTATTTAATGCAACATCGATATTACGATGTTTTCATTATTGCAACATCAATGTTAAAACATCGATGTTTTGCCTGCTAACATCGATGACCATCGAAAATCGATGATCATCGGTCATCCCTCAGCGTTGCTCGTTAATTATTATTGATTCGGTTCGTTTTGTTTTAGCATTTACCGCCGGGCTGCCTTCTAGAGTGGGCGTGATTTTAGTAAAACAGATAAATCTGAAGAAGAGTTAGCCGTTGTTTCTTATTTAATTGCTAATATTTTAATAGTTTTCATTTTACAATGAAAAGTGTATATTATTTCAAGATTGCAGGTGCTGTGTAAGTACGATTATATATTTTTATTTCTTTTACACGATATTTTAAATGTGACTTCAAATATCGCTTTTATTAACATCTTATTAAATAATTCTTCTCCCTTGATTATGCATAATGTTTAAACTTATATTAATGTAATTTAGCAATCTTATTAATAGCAATCTTATTTTTTTTTACTTAACACGTGAATTAATATTTACATGTCCGCCATGTTGCTTTTAATCTTATCTCAATATTTGTACTTTATATTCAATTTTAGTACATAAATACTGTGCATTAATGTTTTCCTTTACACAAATTTTTATTTTGCTTATTACTATGCGTGCACTAGGCATTTTATTTTTTATTTTGTGACTTAAATATTTTAGTAGATATAAAAAAGAACGTTGTAGTTTTAAATACTTATTTTTAAACGGTTTTATATTGCTCATTTCTGATAATTTATGTATTACTGAAACTTACATATTTATTATATTTCTTAATTAAATATTTCATTTAAATTTAATTTTTTTTAACAGTAAATCATATTTCGTCGGCCATTTTGTGTAACCAAAAATCCAGTGTCCATTACTAACTTTGTTTCAAAATTTGCAATATTTTGCTATTTGCAAAGAATTTTCATACATTTACACAACTTAATATAATATATATTTTTAAACTAACATAAATATGATTATTTATTGTTATTATCTATTATATGATTATTTAATATCTAATTTCGAATCTATATAATGTACCAACAAAACAAAGATATAATAAATAATGCTGTGCTACATATCTTATGGAGGCCAGTCGTGGCAGAGGGGCACAAATTGTGCCTGTAAAAACGGCTGGTTTTGAAGTCAGTCACTCGATGAAATGATATATTTATGTAATATGTTGGATGATACCGGAGTAAATAACACACTTACACGTATTTATCTAAAATAAAAAAAATTATGTTATTATTAAATTAAACATATTAATGAACAACAATCTAATATTTACAATTAATATCTACAAATCTAAAATAGAAAAATCGACAATTAAAAGTTTTTACTTCCAAAAATAAAACTAAATAACTTGACAAGCAGGCTTTATCTAATTCTTTTTAAGCTCATTCTTTTTAAGTGCCACATTATATGTGTTAGACAGAGCACACATACTTGTACATTAGTCCATGTACATAACATAACAATTAGCTGGGGTTAATTTGAGTAATCAAACTGGGGAATGAGCTTTGTCATATGATATAATCCCAAGGACTTTTTATTTTTCCAGTGTTGATTTTGTATAAAGAATCTGATATCATTTTTTCTATCTCAAAAGGACTAATTCTAATTTCATCCATTTTAGATCTATTTGACTTATTACAGTCCATTATGTAAACCATATCACCTTTTTGAAACTTGTAATATATTCTATTTTTGTCAAAAATGGCCTTATTCAATTCATGTGATTTTTTTGATCTGAGAAATGCTGTATGTCGGTCTTTTTCCAGTTCTTCAGGTTCCATTTGTTTTTTTTTTTAGGTCCATTGGTAATACATTGGTTGATTCTCCACTTAACAGATATAGAGGTCAATAACTTGTGTGGTTAGTTGAATTATAAGCTTTCACACAATCCATTGCAATGGTTGTCCAAGCTGTTTTCTTTTCTTTGCTATTCAAGAAACATCTAATTCTATTTACTAGTGTCCGGTTCAACCTTTCATTGTGACCATTAGAAAAAGGAACATCCACTGCTGTAAAAATTAGATTAATAAAGTGGTCCTTTAAATATTTTTTAAATTCTTTTGAATTCAGTGCTGGATATTGATCGGAGAGCAATATCTCAACATCATTGTCCTTGATCAACTGATCTACCAGTTTTGTAAAGTCCTTAGCCAGTTGTGTCTTTGATCATGAAATTTAAGCATTATGTGTGAAATGATCAATAAAAAATGTAAATACTTTTTTGACAACCTGTTTCCTCCAAATCCCCCTACTGTATCTATCGACATAATTTGGAAAGGTTTTGGTGCCGGTCCTAATTCTGACATGAGTGTATAATTTCTATTCAATCGTGATTTGTTTTTTATACAAACTTCACATTGACGGCAAATCAGTTTTATATTATCCAGTAAGTTTGGTGATGTGTAAAAAAGGCTTATTTTTGACTCGATCTGACTTATTCCTATATGACAGAAATGCTCATGCACCTTTTTCTTACTGTAGTTTTCGAACAAAACGATTTTCTTTTCTCTTTTTGTTCCATTTGTAGTATATACCATTTTCTCTAATTAAATTATATTGGTTCTTTATGTTTGGATTTTTATTCTGGTCATCCAATATTTCCTCAATCTTTACAATATATCCTGTCTTCAATTTATCTTCTTGGTTTTTGTGGCTTTCATACACAGGATTCCTGCTTAAGCAGTCTGCTTCTGTATTGTTTTTACCTGGGTTGTATTTTATTACAAAGTTATATTGCAATAGGTAGTGAGTCATGTCTCCCAATTCTTCATCTGTTCTATTTTTTATGTTTAAATTTTCTAATGGCTTGTGGTCCGTATAAATTGTAAATACGTTTCCTTTTAGCCAGTGTGGCAAATTTTAAACTCTCTTTTATGTCTAAGCATTCTAAAAATATGGCTTTCTTCTTTTTTGTTTTTTCTTATTTTTTTTGATATACAGTAGACACTCCAGTAACTGGACTAATCATTGTCGTTAGTCATTCGGATAATTGATAATCGGGATAACAGAATTAATAAACAAAAGCTGATTTTGTGCATATCTATACGATTTATACACATATAAATTACGTACGCATTTACGTACATACAAATTTTCTTAGGTTTCATTGCACTTAGTAGGTTGTATAAAATAATAATCGTGGTTGATAGTCCGGATAATCGCGAATCCGTATAACTGAGAGCCTACTTTACTCACTTTATTGTCGTCTAAATTACAGAAACAAGACACGGCAAAAGAGCTACCGGGTCGCCTGTCGCTGCCCTGTGATCCTGTGCAGCATCAGAGGCGCTACTGGTGCGTTGCCGGCCTCTTGAAGGTACCAATGTCGTATCGACCTGGAAACACTGCCGCAGGTCTGTCATCTTTTTATAGAAATCTAATTTATACTTAAATCTTCCTAACATTAAACTAAGATTAACATATAAAAGAAAACAAACATGCAATAAAGTCACCTTTGAATTAATACATCATTAAACTTTTAATATGACCAATTTAATAATTTTACTCTAATAATATTTTATAAATTAATAATTAAATTACTAAATAAGCAGTTAATATATTATTGTAATTCTTATCCAATAGAGATAGAGCATAATTTAAAATACGAAAATAATGCCTGATTACCATTTACGATCCTTGCATACAAGTGTACACTCATACTGTACATCACTACGTTAGGTAAACGCTACGTTATATGTACATACTATGATTATGTGCCCATCAATTTGTCTATCATCTATACTTATAATAAATCTGTAGAAACGTAGTCATTTCTGTACATTTAAAAATTTGTTAAAGGATAACTAACAGAATCCCTTTCCATTACATAATAACAGAATACATTTTTGGAATTTTTGTCTGTTTATGTGAACATTAGAGATGGACGTTATCGTTTTTTTCCGCTAACGGTTATGAAACGTTTTTGATTATTTATATTGAGAAAACGGTATATTTTAACTATGACCTAAGCATCCTTTTCTGAATCGGGCTGGTAAGATTTTTGACTAAAGAATAATTTTGGAAATGTCTTGGATAATTAACTGTTGATAAAAATGTTATTTTAAACAAATTTATTCATAGTATAAACTACAAAATCAATAAAATTGAATAGTTTGTAAAGGTTAACACTGAAGTAGAAACAGATACACAACAATATCTATTGACCACATATTATAGTAATGTTGATTATGCATAAAACATATTATTGAGTTACACATATGTTATACATTAGTTGCGTTGAAAAGGAGTATTAATGATCTTATGAAGGATATTTAAGTCTAATGTCATTTTCGATTAATATAGTTTTATGTTAACCTTTAACTATGGACGTGATTTTTTTATAACACACATGGACGTCGGATCTGTCAGACCAGTGTATTTATTGGTTATATTCCGTTTGTTTTTTTATGAAAGAAGACAATTTTATGTTTTAGTTTACATGAATAGCCTCAAATCAAACAAAATCAATATAAATAAAATCGCATTTTATAAAACTTTACGCATCACAACGATTTAAGTAACTTAAAGTCACAATTTCAGTCCTTGGACACATGGGATGACTCTTCAGAAAATAATACTATAAAAAAAGACTGATAATAAATTAAATATTTTTTTAACAAGATATAAAGTCTAACAATTAAAAAAAATTAAGAAATTACATCTTATGTTATAAAATAAACATTTTGGTACTTAGGGTACTATTGAACATTGACACACAATGGCTTTCAACATTGTAGGCTAACAGGACGATTGCAGTCAACATAAGTATGTGTTGTCTTTCTATATATCTTTTGGGGGCAAAGTATACATGTTTTTCAAGAACCCAAAACAATTTTGTTAGCTTCATGGTTAATAAATGATAGATCAGATCGCGAAACGCGAGTCAAAGTCATTCTCAATTTTTAGAGTAGTTTAGTATACGAAACGCGTCTTTTTATTTGATAAAGGGCTATTTTCTTTATAAAATGTCGTCGTCCAAATCTTTTGTTTGATGTTGTTAATAAAGTACCGATATATTTGTCCCTGACGTGCTGGGTCGCTCATTTTTTTCCATTTTATCATAAAAAGTAAAAAAAAAAATATTTTTTAGGTAAATAATATTTATATTACTAAAATATATAACAAATAATGCAAAATAATATATGATATATAATAATTAACACATTTGAGTACAAATAATACAATTAAAATATTAAAATATATTTTGTAATATTACAAAAATGGGAAACATGGACGTCGGGTCTGACAGACCCAGGCCCCGTTTAGAAAGTTAAATACTCACGTGTTTGAACCCAGAGACACAACCACTGCTATCTACATTCATTTTGTCATTAATACGAAAGGTACTGAGAGACTCAGTGGCGGAGGTCACCGAGAAGTGGCCGATTTGTAGAATTCGTAGAACTAGATTGGTCTGTGAGACCCGACGTCCATACTAAAAGGTTAAGTGTAATCTATACTAATAAATTTAACATAAAACAGTAGTATTTTTTAACATGTTTGAATGGTTACAGTTCAACTGTAAGTAATAGATGGCGCTGTGCATAAGACGTCATTTTCTGAATCGCGCTGGTAAGAAGCTTGGCAAAAGAATGACTTTAAAAACGAATTGATTATACGACTGTTGATCAATGTATTTTTAAAGTACGATTGTTCGAAGTTCTAACTATAAAGTTTTTTTTGGTTTTTAGTATTTAAATCTGCAATCAGCCGCAAGACTAAGCAAGTGGCATGAGTGTAAAAAGACCTTACTAACTATAAAGCAAAACAAAACTTAATTGTTGGTGAAAGTTACCTTCTTAACAGTTAAGTTTAAGTCCTAATTGCTTCAACACATTCGGTTCGTTCGCTTCTTCGTTTATGTTATTAATATTATTTTAGAAAACGTAAAAATTTGAACATAGGAGGATTTGAACTCGCACTTCTGGGAGTAGCGTCTAAAAAATTGTGTATCAAGAAAGAAAATGTTCTACCATTATAAATAAAACTATCCTGCAGTATTATTACTATTTCTTGAATTAATAATCATGTAGTTCAAGCGATGTTGTAATTTCATCAAAAGCTAGCAAGCAACATTAAACAAATACAATTTGTGCATAAAATACTAAGATAATATGTTTGACAATATGTTATTTAATATACGCAATAGAACCTGAATCTGAATTTCTCATATAAGGAAACTGAATTTCTCATATAAGGGAAGAACTACATATTAATTACATATTATAAGTATAAGAACTACATATTTATTGGACTAATAATTTGAGCTTTGCTAGAATTATGTACATCTGAGAGCCCTGGGATCTTAAGCTGTAATGTTGAATTCTTGCTGCCACATTGCTATGTTTCCCCAATCGATGTGTAGAACGTTATTGTTTAAGGTTTAATATATTTAGTAAATGTGCCATTTCAACGCAATTTTTACGAAAAAAATAACAGGTTAATTTCTAAAAAGTTAGATACTTCACTAGATTCCTAATTCCACTATAAATTTTGCCGTCATTTTAGCTGTCAAAAATGTGTCAAGAGTACCAAATAATACTTACAACATTGTTTTGTTAACACAATCGTGAACTAGTGGGCGGTAGGCATATTAATTTATTATAACAAACAATTTTCCGTTGTTAGTTATAAAAAGGAGGCCATCGTGCCGCAGGGGCACACGAGTGTGACTGTAACGCGACAGTTGTGGGTTCGACTCCCACTTCTCATTACTTCGCTCTGGTAAAAGCCCTGCGTTGAGAAGGTAGAGTTGAAACTGAGTGAAGGAAGAAAAACTAGGTTCCCTCTGCCTAGCCTCCTGATCATCTCTATATACATATAATAAAACAGTAAAAATATTTTGTCTGTACACTTAGTTCGACTAAAATGGATAGAGGGACACTTAAAATTTTTTTTTTAATTTCCCGTTTGTATGTATGATCACGCTAATCTCCGAAAGCACTGAACCGGATTTACTTAAAACTTTCACCAATTGCTTTGTTTTAACTCAACTTAACATCTAAAGTTTATTTCATCAAATAAAAAAAGTTAGTCATTTGAATGAACTCAAGGCATGAGCTAGCCTGCAAATAAATTTCAAACCATATCTATACTATACTTATAACATATATGTGTTTGTTTGTAATTAATCTTTATTTAAAACTGACTTACAAAACAAGGAAGAGGCTCTCAATTATTTTCGATTCGATATTCGATTAATTATTTTGGATTCGATTTCGATATTGGATTATTCGATTCGATTTGGGTATGTTTTGTAATATGCAATCATTACAGTTATTTTACAAAGAATGTTATAAATCCTTACTCAAATCAATAATTTAACATTTAAGGCTGTTTCTGAACGAGTAAATTAAATTATTCATAGACATCAACACGTATGACTGTCAGTGAATTCTGTTTATTAAACAAATAATCATATAGTACAAGCGGGCAAAGCCGCTGGCAGGCCACTAGTTACATATAAGTAATAATTAAGAAAACAAGCATTTTCATAGGAACAAACATATCGGGTCGCTATGGTATGTACATATAATTTAATTATTAACTTTATTTACACCTAACTAAAGCATTTCTCCAACTTTTGAGCTCGTTGAACATCTACTAAGAAGGAATTTTGAAAAATTTTTCACAAAAATTTTCAACCGATTTTTATAAAATTTGAAATTTAGACTTAAAAATATTTAATTGAACATGTATGTCATGGTTTTCTAGAATTCACCCCTTAACACTAGAAGCGCCCCCGTCCCATTTTTGACCCAAACGCAAGGTTGATTGTATATAACTTTTTTATTTGTTAATTTATGTAGATGAAATTTTTTTACTATTACCAATTTTACACCTTTATTTATTTGAAGATATAAATAATTTTATAGCAGTCATATTTTTTGAAAAAAAAATGAGATATACCTAGAACTGCCGCTGGGTCATTTTTGTCCCGTCATTATTATTTCACTATTTGAGGGTATAATTTGACATATTTTCATGCCTCGGGGACGACGTGGAGATGAAGTGGCGACGCGGGAGCGGAAAAAAAAATAGAACACTAGGTTTAGCAGTCAATTCCTAAGTTTTTAGGGTTCCGTATATTTTAAGGAAAAAAGGAACCCTTATAAGAACACTTTGTTGCTCATCCGTCTGTCTGTGCCTTTATCTCAGGAATTCTTGTTGATATCGAGTTGATAAACATATAAGTATATAAAAAAACAAAAATCTTCCTGAAAAAATCATACTTAAAAAAAGATATCACCATTTATAACGTAAAAAACGTGTATTTCGACACTCTAAAGGAAAAAAAAATTAATAATAAATAATAAGGTACTCCTAGTTAACCTAGAATAATAAAATTTGGCAGCTAGCATCTACAGGTAGTACTAGTTCAAGAAAAAATCTGAAAACTATATTTTTGTGCTCAAATCTTAAAAAATAATAGCCTGAAAAGTGGGGCAAAATTGGTTTCCTTACCAAATTTTGCCGCTAGTTCAAGTGAGGTATCAGAAACGGACTCTGGCTAACCTAAGCTTGAATTTCAGAAAAACGGTCGAGATCAAATATGGTCAAGGGTAGGGTAGGTAAAGGGAATCTTGGAACCTAGTGTTAAGTACTCTGCTGTCATTTTCCGCCGAATTCTGGGGGCACAAGTAAAGATAATATATTAGTAAAGTTATAAGTCTTCTGTGAAGTAGGTACCACATATACAAAAAAAATGTCTGCAATAAATGCACTAATGAAGAATATTATTATTAATGCATTATTTGGTCTAATGATAATATTAACTAATTTCAATAACTTATAATTTTGTAAGAGTTTATCAATAAGTTGTCACGATCTTATAACGTATATTGACATATTTAATTCTTACTTAACGTTATTCTTATTTTTTGTTTTTTGGTACTTTTATATTTGTTAAAGAATAAGAATTGATGTAAAATTGATTATTAAAGGTGGTCTGTATATTTTTACGAATTATTTTAATAATAACTTTCTTGTCTTACACCAACAATCAATATAATAAGTAGAAGGGGACAAATTTGGCACGACGGCGGTTCTAGGAGGGTGTCAATCTTCGGCGGTTCTAGTGTTAAGGGTGCAAATAAGGGGTTGAAAATTTGTATGGAAAAATCTTAAAATCGCCACCGATTATTATAAAATTTGAAATTTACACTCTTAAAAATATTTCATTGGACACGTGTTTCGTGGTTTATTAGAATTCACCCCTAAATAAGCTAAGCTGCGCGTGTCCGCTTGTATATTATATTTGGTTATTTATACGCTACAAAACAATATTGGAAAATATTTTCACAATTGCATTTGTAGCGTATAAATTCAGGGCGCAGATTTAGCGTGTTTATAATTGTAATTTAGAAAGAATATAATAAGACTTGTGCAATACCCCTTTGGGAAGAAATTGTGTAAAACAGTATATCAAATAAACCAAATAAAATATTATGCCTATAAACTAAATTGATCCACAAGTTGTTTTCTTCGCCCGGACCTCGTAACTCGATGCGGAGTCTCGGTCGGATGTCGGAGAGATGATGTCGCCGGCTGCTGCGCTTGCGCATTGTTTCTGTATTGTTGACGTTCTGCTGATGGTGAATTTTTGAATTCGTCGACTTTGTTTGCGATGAAGGCTGGCGTAAGTAGGCCGATATCCGTAATTATGTATCGATTAGTACTACGTACAGGTAGAGTGCACACGAAAGTTTTTAACCCGTTCGAATTCGGGGAAAAGCATAAGTGACGAATTGTTGTCGCGTGAGATTTCCGCCTTTTAACACGATAAATTCAAATGAAAAATATTCTTTATTCATCTAGACTATTATTTATAATCACTTATGAATCGTCGAATGAACATATGAACAAAAAGCTACCACCGGTTCGGGAGGCAGTTCTGCTGAGAAGAGCCGGCAAGAAACTCAGCAGTTGCTCTTTTCAAAGACAATGGTACAATTTATTACATTAGCGCCAGTTGCCAAACTATCCTGCATTACATTCAATAGACATTAATTCCATACATGTTTATCCTCTTAATATTCTTGAACAGTGAAGTAAAAGCTTATTATACTATAAGCTTTACTTGTTAGATTTTTTTTTTTCATATATTTTAAATTTTTGTAGTGGCAAACTAAGAATACACTGCGGAATTTTATTATATACACGTATACTCAGACCCATAAAAGATTTAGTAACTTTTTGGAGGCGAAAACTTGGTGTAACAATCTTATCTTTCTCAAATAGAAGGATAGCTTTGTTTTGTCCACGCACTTGAGTATTCCATACCAGGTCAGAAATAATGACTTGTTAGCACTATCCTTGTTAACATTATCCTTGTTGTTTTGAACCCTGGATGCGCTGCGTCGTATAATACTCGTATACTGTATATTCTTTTTCGAAATATGCGCAGTATATACGGTTGACTTGCACTTGTGGGGCTTCAGGTTGAGCCTTGGAAAGAAAATTACAATTTTCCATTCTTTGTTTAATTGTCGCTGTGGAAGGCTTCGACCATGCTTGGGATGCCTCAGTAATTATAGATGGCGGTGCGTGCGGAGAGAGTGCAGTCAGTGTCATGATTCTCTACTGACTGAGAAGTATCCCTAGTTTCTTCGTTCATACATCATTCATATACCATACTTGTGTTTATTTAAAGCGCTTAAACATTGACAATCGTAATTACAGTGTGTCAGAATTATTTATCCTTTTTGGATGTTATAATCCTGTAATGCTGTCGACTAATCTGTTATCGCGCATATCCACTAATAAAATATTTTTTTTTTAATTAAAAATCGACGCCTTCATGAATATTTGTATTTTCCATTATTTTAATGTGGCACCACGGGAGTTGTATAGATCATTGCCTCTGTCTCGTCGATAGCTTCGAGCTGAGGCCTAGAGGATCGCCAATGTGGACTGTCACGTCAGGCTGCAGCTAGCAGTGTACCCCCGACAGGGTACCTCAGGTCGGGGTTACCAATGTAGGCTACGGGTATCGTAGACTTCACATTCAATTCTTTTATTATATATTATATTTGGTTATTTATACGCTACAAGACAAGACAATATTGGAAAATAATTTCAAAATTGCATTTGTAGCGAATAAATTCAGTGCGCTGATATAGTGTGTTTATAATTGATATTTATTCAAATTCAAAATGTTCTTTATTTAAATAAACTTATTATAAGCACTTTTGAACCGTCGAATGTACATGAAAAAAACATGTATGAACAAAAAGCTACCACCGGTTCGGGAGGCAGTTCTGCTGAGAAGAGCCGGCAAGAAACTCAGCAGTTGCTCTTTTCAAAGACAATGGTACAATTTATTACATTAGCGCCAGTTGCCAAACTATCCTGCATTTCATTCAATAGACATTAATTCCATACATGTTTATCCTCTAAATATTCTTGAACAGTGTAATAAGCTTTACTTGTTAGAATTTGTTTTACTGATATTTTAAATTTTGGAAGTGGCAAACCTAGAATACACTGCGAAATTTTATTATATACACGTATGCTCAGACCCATTAAAGATTTATTAACTTATTGGAGGCGAAAACTTGGAGTAACAATCTTATCTTTATTTCTCGTTCCTATCGTATAACTGTCACTATGTTTACTATGACAATGTATATTTTGTCGGACAAAGAGAATATTATCTATATATATAAAAGGACTTGTCCTCACTGACTGAGGTAAGACGTACGCACAGCCGTAACCGCTGATGGTAGAAACCTTAAATTTGGACAAAAGTTTACTTTCGTAATCTGGACATCCACTAAGAAGGGATTTTGAAAAATTTTAACCCTAAAGGGGTGAAATAGGGGTTCAAAGTTTGTATGGAAAAAAATTTAAATCGGCACCGATTTTTATAAAATTTGAAATTTAGATTTTTAAAAGTATTTAATTGAACACGTGTTTCATCGTTTTCTAGAATTCACCCCTTAAGGGTGCAAATAAGGGGTTGAAAGTTTGTTTAGAAAAATCTTTAAATCGCCACCGATTTTTATAAAATTCGAAATTTAGACTCTTAAAAATATTTCATTGAACACATGTTTCATGGGTTATTAGAATTCACCCTTAAATACGCAAGCGAAGCTGCGCGCGTCCGCTAGTAGTATATAAATTGGGAAACAACTGTAAGAATACCTGCATCTTTGAAAACATCTCACAGAGAATCTCGCGCTCTTAGTTTACAAATATATCTCACGGCTCTTTTTTGGAGGATAAATATTGAATTTATGTCTGAAGCACTGCCCCATATCAGCATTCCATAAGATTATTAAGAATATAATAAGACTTGTGCAATACCCCTACAATACTATATCAATATCATCTATCAGGATCGCTTCAAAACATATAGGACGAAGTATTAACTATTTACGATAATCTAAAAAAGATAATAAATAAAAGAAGTTTTTACTGCTCAAGCCACAAAAATATAATTTAATAGAGCAAAAAAATTAATAATCTTCCATTTGAACTTAAATATCTAAGCTCGGCTTTTTTGCTACACTGATAAACTAACTAAAATATCTCAGCATCTAGAGCAGAACATTGTTCTTTAAATACTTATTAAGAAAATTTCCTGAGTGTGGAACAACACTTTAAAAATATTAAAATATTGTTCTCTAAATCCGATTTTATACTATTAACCGGCTTTAAAGCCAATACTGTTTCAACGTGATAAATGACCGTCTTAAACAGCTCTTTTCAGAACTATTTATTGTTTCATATATATATATATATATATATATCGGAAGCCTCTGGTGTATCAATAGTGAAAATAACACGAAAACAAAAAATAATCATCGGGACATCGGAATTCCAGTACGTAATTATTCACCTCTCGGATCGTTATTTTTGTCGGGGAAAAGGGTAAACTAACAGCTCTTTTTAGAGCTAATCTTTGTTTCTTTTGATAAAAACGTATAAAAAAGCTCTTTTCAGGGCTATTGTCAACAGTTACTTAGAGTTGATCTCCATTTCTCACGGCAAAAAACGAACCAAACAGCTCTTTTCAGGGCTATTGTCGACAACTCTTAGGGCTAATCTTGGTTTCTCGTGGTAAAGAACTTATCCAACAGCACTTTTCAGAGCTTTTATTAACAGTTCTATTAAGGGCTGCTTTTTGTTTCTCATGGCAAAGAAAGTATCAAACAGCTCTTTTCAGAGCTATTGTCGACTACTCTTTTAGGGCTAATCTTGGTTTCTCGTAACAAAGAACTTATCCAACAGCACTTTTCAGAGCTTTTATTAACAGTTCTATTAAGGGCTGATTTTAGTTTCTCATGGCAAAGAACGTATCAAACAGCTCTTTTCAGAGCTTGTCAACAATTTTTTTTATGGCTATCGCCGAAGAATCTAAGAATTTCTCACTGAAACATGATAAAATCCTGTACTATGCTGAAGAAGACTAAGAATTGAATTAAGAATATTATCAAAAAATGTGCTACTTGTTAATAGTTCTTATCAGAACTAGTTTCTATTCCGGAGGACAAAAATGACGTAAAGTGAAAGTTCTTATCAGAACTACTTCCTGTTTTGTTGGACAAGTGTCGTAAAACTAAAGTTCTTGTCAGAACTATTTCCTGTTTTGATATACAAAAGTGTCGTAAAACTAAAGTTCTTGTCAGAACTATTTGGTCTTTGTTTCATAAAGATAGAGACGTCTAAATAGGTTCTTTTCAGAGCCACCCAAATAAATGGTTTTATGTTTCACGTGACGTGACGTTTTAGTATATAAATGCTAGTAACAAGTTTAAATTCATACATAAATGTTTTTATACATTATTTACTTTAATAAACACTCAATAGAGAAAGAATACAGAAAATCCAAAGCTGAGAGAAAGAATACAGAATTTGCATAGGTAAGTACACGTTGAGACAAGTAAAACTTGTATCATCGCACAGCAAAATTTAAATAGCAGTCGGGGGACATTCGACCTACTACACCGGCAATCAAAATCTCGGAGCCGCAGCCGGTTTTTGAAAAGAAATCCAAGATCGGGGATGTGTTTGGTATCATGACAATTTGGGGAAAAAAGTCCCATAAATGTCGTCAGCCCTGCAATTTTAATTCTTTAAATGGCCAAGGCAATCTTAGCTTGCCCGCATATTATTTATTATAAACAAGAAATCTAAAATTCATTTTCTAGTTGATACAGGATCTGATATCTGCGCGCTGCCACTGTCATACCTTCGAGAGCGTCCAATATCGACTACTTACACCCATTACTGCTGGATACTTCTGGATCTAATATATAAGTATCCAAGGGAGCTGCTAACACCCAGGCAAAGTTTCAATCCATGGTAAATGAAAATTGACCAAACCATGTCCTCATCTTTACAGATGCATTTAAGCTTTCAAAGGAAAGTTGTGTTGGTGCAGCTTGCTAGATACCAAAATTCACAATTATATTACAATTTAAATGTCTTCCCGAATAATTTGTGTTTACAGGAGAGCCTGTTGCTTTGTTGGAAGCAATTCTGTTCACACACTCCCACGGCTGTTATCTGTACTGACTCATTAAGCTGCCTATTGGCTATAAAGGCCATTTCATAGTAAATTAAGATCTTCCATAATTTTAAGGATTCGTGAAGAACTGTACTCATGTTATCTAAAAGGTTTAGATGTTACTTTGGCATGGATTCCAGGGCATTCTGGAATCGGTAGGAATCAATCTGCAGACTTGTGCTAAATTAGCCATCCAGTGTGGCACTTTAGATCACTCTTCTATTTCGGCTCAGGATCTGCTGGCACATACTCATTTGGATTTGTCATGGACTAAATTCTGGGAATTGTCAAAATCTTAGAAAGGTAAGTATTATGCCACTATTCAACCAAGGCGATATCTCAAGGCGACCTTGGTTTTTTTTCTCAAAAAATTACTGAACGGAGGGTTTTATCACTTATTTGTCGTTTGAGCCTTGGGCATGCATGTACGCCTGTGCACCTAGCCAAGATCAGGGTTAGGGACCACTCACTGTGTGAATGTGGCCTGGACGACGGTTCCCCTTCCCACGTCTTTTTCCTGTCCTAAATATTAATTTACCATTTAATTTTGATCACCATCCCTTATAATATGATGTCCTTTCATATAAAGTTCCCCGTCCTCTTAGTGTTCAATGTTTGTTAATGTTTGAGTTTAGTCCTCTATGTAAATTTGTATGTAAATATAATTATTAGATATAACAATATTAACCTATAAATTATCATATTTGTAAAGTACTATTTATTACTAACCCATGTCCATGATTTTTTTTTTATTTTATAGGTGAAGGCAGTATGTGACTGGACCTCTTTTTGACATGCATTCTCCTATTGTGTAATATTATCTTTTTTTTTCGTACAATCTCCTTCATGTGTTCTCCATACAACGTGACATTGGCGAAGTGATTAGTGCTCAACTGGCACGCTCGAAACCTTGAGAATTTAGTCAATATCTAAAGTGTAACTTGTTACAAATTAATTTCTTAGTTTAAAAAAAAATGTAGTGTGTTTTGGAGGAAAATATATAAATTAGACCTTAAAACACAAAGAAATACGCGTCGATTCGCGAAGTTTATAGGAAAGTGAAAACTATTGAATGTCTAAGAATGTTATTATAGAAGTTAAGTATTAATCTAAGGATATACAAATATAACAGTAACTGCTAATTAAAGTGCTAAGCAAAATCACTGAGTATTTATTTTTCGAATGTGTAATACAGATTTAAATATATTTTCAGTTTACTCATCTTTTGAAAGAGTTTCAATTAGAATGAGCATCCAATTAAATATTATTTGCCTCATTGAAATACTATCACAGAAAAAATATATTTGCAGTGTAATAATACATATCCTATCCTATCCTATATCTTATAAAACAAAGTCGTTTTTCGTGTCTGTCTGAACTTTCTAACTCTTCTTCTAAACCACCCAACGGATTTTGATGCGGTTTTCATCATTAGGTCGAGTATTTCTCAGGGAAGGTTTATATATAGTTTATTATTTGTATATTCTTATGTAAATTAACATAAATACGATAAAAGTGTATAAAGTCCTACCCGTTGAGACACTTTCGCGCATGCGCTGCTTTAATGGTAAGTACTACATGAAAATAATGTACTGGAGTATTGTTCCTCTTAATAAGATCTACAAAAAAGTCCGCGACGGCATATTCGTATCTTTTAAGAATAACGTGTAGTGATCATATTGCTGACTAAAAATTGTTATTTCAATATATTTTTTATTGTGAGGGATACTTTTCCATAATGGTATTAATCCTTATCCTTTTAAAATTTCCTTTTAATTTTCTACGTTAAACGAAGATAAAATTTTCTCTTTACACTATTTCGAAATTGCGAATAGTTTTAGAGAAAAATGGATTTAATTGTTGACACATCACGCCGTTGACACATCAGCTATGTTTCACTTATCCCTTACTCTCAGCATATAAATAAGTATATTAGTTACGTTGGCCATTTAATGTAGATCAAAACTGTCTTTTACTGTTTTTCATTTTAATAAATACTTTAGAAGTTGTTACAATATCAAAAAATCCTTGCTGCGAAACGCGTCCCGTGACGTTTTGCTTATACAAGCGCGTCCGCCGCGCCCGCCTGCCTTACACGGATCGGTGGTTCAGTGGTAGAATGCTCGCTTGCCACGTGGCCGGGTTCGATTCCCGGCCGATGCATTCTAATTAATTTTCCTCACAGGCAGCCACGTAGTGCCTACCCTAACGGTGTCGCTGTTTTAACAGCATTAACCACAATCTCGACAAAAACCCGCCTGTCTCTATAGCAAAGAAGATTTAGATGCGTTTCACATATTGGATAATTTCAGTTGAATGTATTATTTCAGCGCGATATATTTGGTTTCATATTTTTTGGAGTAGTTATTAGTAGGTAGGTTTTTGTTTATAATTTCTTCCGTTTAAAAATACTTAGTCATTTAAATATCTAAAAATTGTCATTTAAATATATTTTAATAAGTACTTGAAAAGATTAGTAGCACAGATTTAAAATTACGGTACCTACTAAAAAATCTTTGCTGTGTAAAACAATTCGAAAATCCTTATTGACACTACGAAAATGCGGGTTGCATTAGGGTTTAATTAATTTTCACATTATCTTAAGTGCTTTGCAAACATACATTATATGAATAATCCAGTAGTAAAAGCGGGCGAAGCCGCAAGAGGGTCGCTAGTTTATTTAATAAGTACTAATATATCATCGGTACTTAAATAGTTTGTCAACTACCATAGTAAATATAACAAGTGTAATCATTGTAATTATCATTTTATAGGTGACTATATATGTGCCCAAAAGTGGATATTTGATGACCTCTAGATGTAGATGCTTGCAGGAACTTTACAAGAATATTTCACTAAAATTCACATTTTTGCTCAATCTAAATAATAAAAATATTGACAAATGGGCAAGTGACAGCATATGTGATAAAGTATTTATTACCTAGAAATGGGTTGGAAGACTTGGAGGTAGAAGTAGAAGCCTTCAAACATTACAACAACTAAATGTAGTAAAAACATATAATAGCTACAAAATGAAGGAAAGGAACAGAAAACAGGTTTATTTTCATCCAGGAGGTATACAAATCTTTTTATAAATAAATTTGTATTTTATTATTAAGACTAGTGGACCCGGACGCGGCTACGCCTGCTTCAACTATAAGAATATTTATTAAATACATTCATGAAATTATTTTCAATTCTCAATAGAATTAGTAAGAAAATATAAGCTCAAATAATCTAAAAAAATAATAAGTAGATACACATTATTAGAAAAAATTATCTGAGTTATTGAAATGAACTAACAAAAGGATTAAAAGTAACTAAAGGATAGGTATTCTTAATATTAGAAAAAGTACCTAAAGTTTTCCGTACGTGCGTACATAAGTAGATATCGACTACGAAATAACTAAACATTTCTCTCTATTAAGTAGGATAATTTTAGCGGGCAATCTCAAATAAAATAAGAAGAGAATCAAAGTGTATTTTAAATTAATTATAAACAACAAATAAAGTTCGAAAATGTATGAAAATTTATAAAACCGTCAACGTCATCTGCCCGTTCGCGTCGGTCATACTATGCCGCCCGCTAGGTGGCTAGGTCATTTGGAATCAGTGACATCTTAGTTAGATCTCTTAGTTATTTATTAGTATGTTATACAGTAAACTATAATTTCAATCTAGATAAAATGCTAAAAGTGACTATTATATTTATTTTCATAAGGATGAATATCAAAATGACGCGGTAACGAACGCGGTTGCGTAGCGACGACGGTTGTTATTAACATGGCAGAATAAATTGCATGTCAAATTAGAATGTACTTTAAAATATATTAGTATATATATGTAATGTAATGTTATATACCCTATAGCACTTCTGAAGAATGCAGCTTTCATACAAAACAAAAACAATGAAAATCGGACCAGTAGATCCAGAGATCTTAGCGTACAAACAAACAAACAAACTCTTCCGCTTTATTATATTAGTATAGATATTGTCTAACTATAATTGTCTAACTTTGTTGTAAAATGAACACTACTCTTAAAATAAAATATAGCCGAGTGATCCTGTAAGAAATTGAATTTTAAACTTATATAAAATACCATTGATATTTAATTATTATTGATTGAATTACCGAGTAAAAATGTACTTGTGTATTACAAAATTATATTCTACTGTACTATATATATTTTATTTAATGAAACAAATTAAATAATAAGTAAATTGTATTAGTTCTTCAAAAGAATTATTTTGAATTTATCAAAATTTAACAAAAATAGTCAAACTATGAGTTGGTCAGTGTTTAATAGATTTCCTGGATATCTTAATATTTTTTAAGTACTCGAGTATTTATATATGTGTCTATATTTGTATATATGTCTATAATTGTATCTCTAAGTATATGTGTATTTATGCATGAATAGTGTATGTAAATAACAAAAATATCTTTATGAGAAATTATCCGCCAACAATGTTCTCTTACTATTAGTTTTTATTAAAAAAAGTTGCCCGAGATCACTTATATAATAAGGCTGCCTTTGCACTGTACTAAATGTAACAAATTCACCAAATACATGTGTTATCTTTGTGCAGTAAAGTGTTTTTAAAATTTGATTTGTAAATAGATATATGAAATGTTTCAGATATAACAATTGTTAGTTTGTAAGTACATTTATATTTACTGTTTTGGCATTGCCTCCTATTTTATGTTTAGTTCAGTGGCAACATTAAGTTGTCAGTTTTTATTCCTACAATGGCTGTTCTATGTATTATGTAAAAATGTGATTGTTCTAAATAAATATGTCGGAGTTGGGTGGATTTCCCTCGCACATAGTTTTTGAGTACCCGGTCTACTGTGGGCCTCCGTGGATAATGTTGGCACGAGTAAACACAATTTGTGATATTACGAATTAATTACAACACCGTAACCAATTCACAAGAAAGCAGCTACCGCTATCCCAGTAGGTAGATACACAGCACGGAACGCGGGACAGTTTTAGTGTCGTCTGCACCGGCCGACCGCCAAACACAAAGTGAGTCGATGTCTGTCGGCCACGCCTCGACTCGCCCCTTCCATAACGATGCAAAACACTAACTCTGTCGAACGCCAACAGATGGCGCTGGCGTTCCGGAACCACCTTAATACTACAATTTCCAACAAATATATATAAAAAGACAATTATTAGTCAAGATAATTATTCATCATTCATCCAGTATCTTAACAACAATATGTAAATTATCTTATTAAATTTAATTTAAAAAGAATGATTTAGGAGGAGGATATTGAGGAAAGTATCCACGAGACTGCCACGTCAACGTTAAGATACTAGACTACCATCTCAGTAAAATGGTATTATATTTTCTCTATTTTAGATAATGTGTGTTTTTGTATTATTTCCCGTTATTTTAGAATTTAATTAAATTTACATATATATATTTATACTAATATTAAAAATAAAAATATAAAATTTTGCTTTTAAAGAATAGACAAAACCTAACTAAGACTTTTTGTTCTCATCATAATCGAAAAATTTAAAACGATACCGCGTTAGTATAATTGTAAAAATTAAGCCTGTCACGCGATTTACTTGTGTAAATAAACTAGTACTAATTTAATTATGTCAAATCTGGTAAGTTTAAAATTTTTAAAGTTTCAATTTAATTAAATATTGATTAACGCGACTATAAATTGTACACGTATATAAATTGTACACAATGAGGTTATGAGTTGATAGTTAAAATTTAAAAGACAAATTTTATTTTCTCCTTTTTAGAGCGTTTAAATAAAAGGTTTTTCTAAAAATGATTTATTGCTTTTAATTTATTTTTTACTCTTTAGTTACCACTGGCTAGGTTTCTCACACTAGATGTCACATTATTTGTCTAATTATTCTCGGCAAGCCCTTTCCGTATTGCAGGTGCGCATAAATAATAACTATTTCGCCATCTTAGATGTTCCGCCATATTGGATTTAGAATAACGTCACATTATTTTTCGAGTTATGGTCAACGACCCATTTCATTTAATATCTATATTATAGAAGTAGACTAAATAGATACTCGGCTATCTTCGATATCCTCCTTATGGGATTTAGAGTGACATCACATTATTTTTCCAGTTGCTCTCATCGAGCCCTTTCATTTGATACCCATATTGTAGAAGTACATTAAAAATAAAAATTCCGCCATCTTGTATGCCCGCCATATTAGAATTAGAATGACGTCACATATTTTATCGTGCATTGTCATCCAAACTAAACATGTATACAAAATTTCAGTTCAATCGGTTGAAGATATCTACTTCAAAATAGAGAGCTCAAAGATTTCACCCGAAACCACATACACTACCGTTCATAAGTATTTGCCCAGTGTTGTTTTAGAGAATTAAAGTATTATGAGCGAATATATGATCGACATAACTATCTATTTTAGCTTTGACACTACACGATAAACGACTGAATCTGTTAAATTAACACTCATACTGATATTTAATTGAATAAAGTTGATTTTATTCAAATTTGAAAACAGTCGCATTGCGTAGCCTGATGGTATATTTGTTATATTAGGAAACTTAATGTAATTTTCACTTATTGATTATTATTTATAGTATAAAGAGAACTATATTTTTGTACATAAAAGACTAAATATTAATAAATTAGTTTTTTAACACCCTTCATAAGCGGTTCTACTCAAAACTATTAGTATTAAATTTGTTGTCGAGAAAAAATTGCCGCAATATTAAAAATATCTCGAAGAACAATAGACTACAACGTGAACAAATATCTAGACACTAACAGTTATATGAACAAAACACGGTCTGGACGTCCCCGTAAGACTACTTACAGTGAAGATCAATTCATAGCATTGACCAGCCGACGCAACCGAAAACTAACTGCACCAGAAATTGCAGCACAATTTGACAAATCCAGACAAGATTCCGTTAGTAGTTCCACTGCCAAAAGGCGGCTCATAGAAGCAGGTCTTTCAGGAAGTGTAGCGGTAAAGAAACTACTTCTTAGGCGTCAAAATAAGGTAAAAAGACTTCAATGGGCTCGTGAACACCAAAATTGGACACATGACGAGTGGAAACGTGTATTGTGGAGTGATGAATCAAAATTTGAAGTTTTTGGTTCGGAGAGACGAGTATTTGTACGCCGAAATTTAAAGGAACGGATGATAGGTGCTTGTATAATGCCTACAGTAAAACATGGAGGAGGCTCTGTGATGGTTGGGAGCTGTTTTGCTGGAAATACAACTGGTGATCTAATAAAAATTACGGGAATTCTCAAAAAAGATGGATACAAAAAAATACTCCAAGACAATATGACGTTTTCTGGTGTTCGATTAATCGGTAAGAACTTCATGTTTCAGCATGACAATGACCCTAAATATTCTTCTAATCTATGCAAGAACTATTTGAAAGACTTAGAGCAGAAAAGAGTACTAAAGTTTATGGTATGGCCATCGCAATCCCCTGATCCCAATCCTATAGAATTATTATGGGATAAATTAGACAGAGGTGCGAAAAGAATGCCCCACTTCCACCACACATCTCTGGGATATAGTGCAGAAGGAGTGGAATGCAATTGATCCTTGCTACCTGATAAAATTAATTGATAGAATGCCTAAACTCTGCGCAGCGGTAATAAAGGCAAAAGGCGGATATATTGATGAATGCAAAATTTAATAATTAATCTAGCTAAAACTTAAAAATTTTTTGTATAACAAAAGTAAATTTATTATAAGGAATAAAATCTTAATAATACAAAATTGGTTAGGTTGTTTTTTTGTCTAAAACTCATTTATTTCTTAGTGCAAAATGCAAAGCAAATACTTTTGAACGGTAGTAAGTATATATACATTGCAAGTTAAATAAAAGCTTTTAAAAATTAAGCCACATCAGTCGCAGAGTGTTAAATTCCTTGACATAAAATAGAACATAAAAGTCAAGGAGTCGCTTTATTGACATTATGTTGGCAAGTTTAGTAAATTGACAAAAAAAACAACATATATTCTTAAAAAAAAATTACCTATCATACAATTTAATATTAATGGGATGCGCCTTAGTCACATACGGTCGTTTTACCCCGATGCGAGGAGGCTATCGTTGCGGATAAGCGTGCAACTGTAAATGGTTGTGGCTTCGTTTTTTACTGGGGAACTCAACGATTGAATATATTTACTCCCTTGTTCTGGCAATGAACGAAGTGTCTTAACAAACGTGTCCTAGGTTCCCTCTGCCACTGCTATAAATATATTTAGTCTTATAATATTCTAAATAGTCATTCCTTGGGCTACAATGTATATCCATTGTGCATAGAAAAATAGGTCAGACCTAACCTAACCTATCAGAAAAAAATGATGAAAACAACTATCAAAATTATTATATCCACTTCATGCGTGTTCTAGTCCAGACCAACCAATATTCGTGGCAAATATTGGCCTAATGATGAAATATTGGTATTTAATTGTTTAATACTGATTTTATAAAGCATACTGACACTTTTTGGCACTGTTGTAGTCCTTCATCTAGAGTATAATTGATCAAAGCGAACTAGGCATAGTTCGTTTGAGTACCGGAGTCTGACCGTTCGTTTGAAGTAAATTGTCGTTACTTTAGAAAATTTTAACCCTAGACTCTTGGTCGGTTTGCAAGAGGTGTAGGTAGTATTTAATATGTATCTTCTATTATTAGTAAAGGCAATTATGTCATTGAATGTAAATATAATCACGTTTTATCCCGCACGTAGCAGGGTATGAAGAGGAAATCTAGTGTTGACTTGCTGACTCTCAGAAACGGGGTCTTTCCGAATTTCGGAGGTAATACACATTAAGTTTTTAACCCTTAAATGCATGATTTTATTTTTAGACCGAGAAAAAATATATTTTGGAGCCATGAATATTCTGATTTAGGGAAAAATAATAAAAAAAATAGTTTTGACAGAGTTACATAAGCATAAGGATACATTCCGATGACGCCGCACTTGCACCTCGCGGAATCGAACAATAGTGTTTTAGTATTTTGCTGATTTAACTGTTTCGAATTATATAAAATTTTAATAAAGATTCTCTGTCTTCAACTTGCTTTAAAACAGAAAGGTTGTTTATAAAATTAAATAAATAATTTTTAAAAAGCCTTTTTCTCGCCTGAGTAATTTAACTGGCGCAGTCGGTAGGATCGCGGCGTGTTTGGCTTTAATCAAACTCTTAAAGCCCGCGAACGGTTTCTATCGTTATTACCGCGATCTATTAAGAAGAATCTACGACGGCGAGACCGACGGAGCACCTAAGCATCGGAGGTTCTGCCAAGCAGTTGAGTCCCGGTTGGAGATGCAGAGGTTTCTTTGGTGAGTACTTTTGTTATCCAAGTTCCTATGCTATATTTCCTTCCGTATTTTTGTATCTGTCTATATAGCTCAAATCGCGATAGGCATTTACTATTATTGAATAAGTTTATGGGAAATAAATGAAATAATAAATAAATGAAATAATAAATAAATGAAATAAAATAATAAATAAATGAAATGAAATAATGAATAAATAATTAAATGAAATAATAAAATATTATTTTAATAAATATTATATTGAATTGAAATATTTTATTTGTTTGAATTATTTTGTTAAATAGGTTAGTCGTGACTAAAAGATAAAATGTCTTTTGAAAATTGCGAGAATTCTAGTTTTAAGTTAATTTCAGATTTTATGCCACGTTACGATGGTAATTCAAAAATTTTGAATTTTTATATTAGAAGAGTAGATAATATATTAAGCTTAATAGAGGGCGCAGCGAAACACCACCCCGCTATTGTGTGTTTAATCAAAAGCAGACTCAGTGGAGCCGCAATTGATGCAATAGCATACGAAGAGTTTCTAGACTCTTGGGACGCGATTAAACGCGCTTTGATTAGAAGAATAGGTGAACCTAGGAACGAAATACAACTAATGCAAGAGCTAACTCGAACGCGACGTAATAAAAATGAAGACGCGGAAACTTTTGGGAAACGCCTTCGAGACATACTCGACACCCTTTTGTCCGTAGGTAAACATAGTAACAAAGAATATTATGAAAACATGGTTATAGAGCAATATACGAACCAGTTAGACTTTCAAATTTCAATAGGAGTGCGTCTAGCCAGGCCTACCACATTAGAACTAGCCATTGTACAAGCTAGGCAAGAAGAAGCTAAGCTCACATACAATAGATTTAATAATAATTTTTAATAATGTCAAACCCCCAAAGTAAGGTTAAGAAAATCATAGAAACTTTATTTCATTTTCAAATTCACAATCTAGATTAAATAATCCACCTATGCACGTAAATTCAAATTTTACCCCTAGACAAAATAACTGGACACCAGAACAACGTCAACAATGGGTTCAGTCAATGCTACCATGGAAAAACCGACAACCCTCAGGTAATTATAGACCTTTTATTAATCATAGAGGTAACATCCCTCACCAGCAAATAAATCCACCCCAAAAAATATCAGATGTGACTATGAGGTCAACAAATAAACCAGAGAAGCCGCAGTTCGCAGTGGAGGAACTCTTCTACACAGACGAGCCACAGGAGCAACAACTCAATGAGTATTCCCAACACTACACCCCAGGTGAGTATTATTATGATAATATACATATACCAGACGAGCACGATACTTATGAACCAGTTAATGACGAAATAAGTAACCAGCAGGATTTTACGTTAGGCATAGACCCAGACGTAAAGAGATAGTAAAAATAAATAATCATGATAAAGATCATTTACCCTACATAGTAATTCCCGAATTTAAAGGTAAGTTTTTAATTGTACACAGGAGCTTCTAGATCCCTTATTTCATCAGAAGTTATATTTAATTCTATTTTTCAAAATTGTGTAGAATATG
>HE670507.1:0-14495 GCA_000313835.2 Heliconius melpomene melpomene | reverse complement strand
ATATAGTACAGAACATTTCCTAATTTCCCTCCTAGAAATTCCTTCCATTTCTAATGATAAATATAACATAGTTATTCCTTATTTCCAACCCTTATACTTGGTAACAAAGGGTACTCTTACCTAAAAGAAGGATTTAGAATATATACCTCTCGATTATATACATCAACTTGCATATAATATCCAAACCCTAGAAGAAGAGGAGAAATAAAGAAATAGAGTATTATCCTGGCTGTTTCAAGCTGATCTATGATTATTGTATACTACTATAATAAATGTTATTTTTGGAAAATCTACGAGCATTTTCCCAGAGTCCCGGAGGAAACCAGCAGCGAGGACGCTTCAGGAACCTGCAGGACCAGCTTCCATCTTAAGGAGGGAGGAGTTACATAAGCATAAGGATACATTCCGATGACGCCGCACTTGCACCTCGCGGAATCGAACAATAGTGTTTTAGTATTTTGCTGATTTAACTGTTTCGAATTATATAAAATTTTAATAAAGATTCTCTGTCTTCAACTTGCTTTAAAACAGAAAGGTTGTTTATAAAATTAAATAAATAATTTTTAAAAAGCCTTTTTCTCGCCTGAGTAATTTAACTACAGTCGTGAAGAAAAAGTGTGTTGCCACTCGATTAAATATATCACCATGATAGTAATAATCCTGCAACAGCATGCATTGAACTCATACTTATAATTTTATGGTCGTTTGAATGGTATGTTGCAGTTTTACTACTTTATGCATTTAAGGGTTAAGTTAACATGTTAAGTTTGAGTATAAATAATTTATTTCTTAATGGGAATCGAACTCAAGCCGTCGAGTTTACCGTTGCATGCTTGTGCCGCTGCGCCACGAGTGGCCTCATCTTGTTATTTTTAACAATCTGGAACTTCATCTTACCATTATATTAATAAAAGTATTTCTTCGGGATTAAATAAAACAAATGAAAATAAAATCAACATATGTATGTATCGTTTACTGGCAGACGTTTGACCCACTTTGACTGAACGCATACGTTAACATATAACGTTACATCATATTGTATATTGTAATAAATAAATTGTATAATGTTATATTAACCATGATTTACTCTAACATACTGCACTGGAAAGGTAACAGACACACGTGCCGCGCATACACTTCTTACACGCGACTTTACTTTTATATTATATATTAGTAAGTTGAGTGCAGAACTCAACGACGCACTTTGTTTAATTACCAGAGTGAGGAAATGTAATACCAACGTTACTTGAACGCCCTCTGGGATGATACAATATTATTCAGCCTTAAAATAAAGTAACGTGTAAAAAGGTTTTATTATTATTTTTTAATAAGTTGCTACTTTATTGCTTCTTGGCGGCCTCCTCGGCTGCGAGGCGTTTCTTCATTGATTCCGGCATTTCTGGTGGTGGAGGTCGGGGCATTCTCAGCGATACCTTGAAAAATAAAAGAATATATATTAAAAAATATTCACTTTTGCTATTATAGTAACATAATAATTAAATTATTATCATGTATATAAAACATTGTCTACAAGTATATTCAGTAGGAACAATTGGTTAAATTAATAATCATTTAGCAACCACATTTATATCAAATGCTGACGCATACAGAGGTCAAAGCTGAGCTTTACATTTGTGTGAATGTGTGTACTATCACGTCACTTAACAACCAGCCTACACTTCTTATTGGTAACAACGTCATAGTTATATGAATAGAAGCAATAAACAAAAAGGAAGGAAAAAAATACTGGACACAACGTCGTTCTTGATGAGGACACATCAGACAGAGTAAACATTATGAGAATGCAACGTGTGGCGTGAGAAAATTAATATATTATTATTTTTATTAGATTTTTTTTAATAATCTCTAATAGTAAAAAAGTTTTTCAAAGTAGTTTTATAATAACTCAAAACTCAGCTCAAGCCTTGCAAATTGAACATTATTGTTAAGCTTAGTGAAAAACATTTATATTGATTTTTTTTTAATAATTACCTTTACAGCGTCATAGATGAACCATTGCAGGGCGGTGGCTGACTTTGGTGATAAATATAAAATTAGGTAGGTTCACTATAACAAAGGAGTATGTATTATATAGTGACCTTTCATTATAAAATAACACACACGGTTAATTTGTACGCAGAATAGGAATGAGGTAGACCTCTCTTATAACAGCGACACCTTTTTGTAGCTCTAAGGCTGGCTAAAACCAGTTCATTTCTACAAAATATTCTCAAATAGATAAATTCTTTTCTTGTTTATTGCCGAATGCTAAGAAAGAGTTATGTTTTAGTGCATATCTTGTATGTATGTATGTATGTAATATCCTTTATTACCTCATGCCTCCAGAACTGCTAAACAGATTTACATAGAGTATCATTAGATTCAGTTTAGCAGCCCAAGTGTGAGCTCAAATAAGTGACGTTAAAAAAAATCATGGCGGCTGTGGGACACCATTGGACTTAGTGAAAAAAAAAAATTGGTTTTAAATACCACAATATGGGTATCAAATTCAAGAGCTCCGTATGAGAATTAAAAAAAAGTATATCACGATTATCATTATCATAATGAATCCTAACAAAAAAGATATTTAAAAAAACAAACTGCAACTGCATAAAACTAAAAAGACAATAAACAAGTCCAATAGTTTATTATGAGGATTAACAGTCCGGACCTATAAGTATTTCTTTAGTCAATAAAATGTTTACCATTAACTGCATAATTTAAAGAGGTCCCGCCTGTTACTCCTTATCCATTTTGATTTTTTAAATATCTTTTTATTAGATCATTTTTTTACATGCAATCTTATTGAATATTTGCTGTTATGGTAATGAATAATCTCTTTAATTTTAATGTTTCCTCAGTACAGTATATGGCATTGAGGTTATTGAAGAACTGAACCGAGTTTTGTTTTTTAATGTTACATACCATAACAGTCAGGATATCCATTCTCCATTTTCTGCTGATTTCGGGATGCATTGCATGTTGAGCAACACCATGGGGTTGTGGATTTGAACCTTATTCTTGAATGGGGTTCCAATCCTCAACCAGCCGTATTTATTGTCACATACTTGTGTTCCCTCGGGGCATGACTGGCCTCGAGTGTCATACTATTATTTAAAATTATTAACCATAAAAAAATTGTCTTTTTAGACTAAGTTCAGCCGGTCTTGTCTACACATACTATGGAGAAGATATTATTAAACTATTAGCTAAAGACAAACAATTGTCTTTAATTAATTTTTAACAATTGTGTAGTCCGGTACTTTTCCTGATTTAATGAAATATGGTAAAATAGGGCCGCTTTACAAAAGTGGAGATAGAACTGACCCCGGAAATTACAGACCGATCTCTATTTTGCCGTCTCTAAATAAAATATTTGAAAAAATAATATTTAACCAGCTCACAATTTTCTTAAATATTAATAACAATTGTTTCCATAGTGAGCAATATGGTTTCACCAAAGGTAGGTCCACTACGGATGCGGGTGCTGCACTCCTAAAGCACATTTATGACGCATGGGAGAAGTCACAGAATGCTATTGGAGTGTTTTGTGATTTATCCAAAGCCTTTGATTGTGTAGACCATGAAACTCTGTTATTAAAACTATATCATTATGGTATACAGGATACTGCTCTTGATCCTTATTGCCTCATATCTAAACCGAAGAATCCAGAAGGTTAGTATAAATAATGTAAAATCATCTGGATCTCCTCTAAAGATGGGCGTTCCACAAGGATCTATACTTGGTCCCCTTTTATTTCTTCTTTATATTAACGATCTGCCTTTTTATGTTTAGAACATATGTGATATTGTACTTTTCGCGGATGATACCTCTTTAATATTTAAAGTTGACAGAAATAAAATAAACTATGACGAAGTGAATAGTGCATTATCGCATATTCTTCGTTGGTTTGATGTTAATAATCTAATGTTAAATGCAAAAAAAACGAAATGCATCGAGTTTGTTTTACCAAATGTTAAAAAACATAATTTTAATCTAATAATTAAAGGAGAACCTCTTAATGTGTCGGAATCAGCTATTTTCTTAGGTGTTACTATAGATTCCAAACTCCAGTGGAACGCTCATCTGAAGCACTTGCAGATAAACTCAGCTCTGCCGCGTTCGCAATTAAGAAAGTAAGACAAATGACGGACTAGTCTACTTAAGCTACTTTCATAGTATTTTATCTTATGGAATGCTGCTATGGGGCAGTGCTTCAGATATCAATTCAATATTTATTCTCCAAAAAAGAGCCGTGAGATATATTTATAATCTAAGAGCTCGAGATTCTCTGCGAGATGTTTTCAAAGATGCAGGTATTATTACAGTTGCTTCCCAATTTATATACTATAATATTCTCTTTGTCCGACAAAATATACATTGTCATAGAAAAAATAGCGACAGTCATAAGATAGGAACGAGAAATAAAGATAAGATTGTTACTCCAAGTTTTCGCCTCCAAAAAGTTAATAAATCTTTTATGGGGCTGAGTATACGTGTATATAATAAAATTCCGCAGTGTATTCTTAGTTTGCCACTACCAAAATTTAAAATATCTGTAAAAAAAATTCTAACAAGTAAAGCTTATTACACTGTTCAAGAATATTTAGAGGATAAGCATGTATGGAATTAATGTCTATTGAATGTCAAGCAGGACAGCTGCCAGTTAATGTAATAGTAAAATATACCATTTACTTTGAAAAGAGCAACTGTTGAGTTTCTTGTCGGCTCTTCTCAGCAGAACTGCCTTCCGAACCGGTGGTAGCTTTTTGTTAACATGTACATTCGCCGATTCAAAAGTGCTTTTATAGTTTATTTGGATAAAGAATATTTTGAATTTTGAATTTGAATAAAGGAATTTAAATGTTTTAATTAATAAATATTGTTGGTTGGTTAAAAGAGCTGCTGTAATTAACACTGAGTAAATACCTATATGTGTTTTCGAATGTTGTTGGTGTGTTATATAAGTTTTTAGTTATTTAAACTTAGTTGATAGTTATTTTGATTTTTAATAAATAAGATTGTATTTGTTACATTAGTGTTGTATAGTTTTCTTTTCATATTTCACTTCTGAAACCTATCTATATATTAATTAGCGGGTGGTATAATGCTAGGTATTATATTATCTGTTACATTACTGTTATCACATTAGCAAGCCGTCCAAGTCCTTTGGGTACTAAGTTGCTCCATACCCTAGCCGTGATGCGCCTAAAGCGATGACATTAAGTGAGGCTAAGTACCGTTGGTGTAGTTGAGGCGATGGCCTCCAAAACCCAATCGCCATTAATAATGCAGCTTAGCTGATTGTATATGTTACCGAATGCAGAAACAGACAAAAAAAAACACAAAATAAATTTGGTGACACAAATAAATACATATTTAAATAGTACATTTATTAAGCGAGTAAGCTCTGCACTGCCATGTCCCGAGCCCCCTCGTAGGAGCTGTTCCCTCCTATGAAGCCGGTGCTGTGACAAAAAACGCAGCCATCGATCCCCGACACCTTACTCAGCTGTTCATCACGCAGACCACACCACTCACTTTTTAGAGGTATCCTGCAAAATTTTTTTTTGATTAAATATAAATACATCTATCACCCTATCTTCAAGATATTACCAGTTGAGTGCCGGAGCTCAGCGCCGCGCTTTGTCTTGTCAACAAGGCGAGGCGTTACACTCATATTAAAACTAGTACTAGAGCTAAAGTTAATTAAATTATAATTCTTACCGTAAAACAAAACTGGTAGGACTAATGGGAACACCTTGAACCCTCCATGATTTATCTTCAAACAATATGTATTTAATTTCATTTTGTATTCCTAGAACTTCCTCGATATCAAACAAATGCTCCTTCCACGGCAGTCCTCCACATTCAAACTTCAAAATTTTACCAGATTCATGAATAGAAAATCTTTTTTCTACGGCCGATTGCACATGGTTCCGGGCCGGCAACCAGACTGATATAAAATAGTCTACAGTATGAAGAAATTCTTCGCTAACTACTGACATAGCTTTTTGAAAAAGAACATCAATGTCTATAGTCTTTTTAGAGTTCCAAGTGGGATTTAACCTCTGTACTCTAGAACTGAGGTGTGTGCGGATCTTGTATTTTGGTTCTTCATCAGTCATGGGGACTCCATTATCAATAGCATCTATCTCTTCAACTAAGTGTTCATAAACTTTTTTGTAAACTATGTTTAAGTGTTGAGAAGACAATTGTTTGTCTTTAGCTAATAGTTTAATAATATCTTCTCCATAGTATGTGTAGACAAGACCGGCTGAACTTAGTCTAAAAAGATAATTTTTTTATGGTTAATAATTTTAAATAATAGTATGACACTCGAGGCCAGTCATGCCCCGAGGGAACACAAGTATGTGACAATAAATACGGCTGGTTGAGGATTCGAACCCCATTCAAGAATAAGGTTCAAATCCACAACCCCATGGTGTTGCTCAACATGCAACGCATCCCGAAATCAGCAGAAAATGGAGAATGGATATCCTGACTGTTATGGTATGTAACATTAAAAAACAAAACTCGGTTCAGTTCTTCAATAACCTCAATGTCATATACTGTACTGAGGAAACATTAAAATTAAAGAGATTATTCATTACCATAACAGCAAATATTCAATAAGATTGCATGTAAAAAAATGGTCTAATAAAAAGATATTTAAAAAATCAAAATGGATCAGGAGTAACAGGCGGGACCTCTTTAAATTATGCAGTTCCTGGTAAACATTTTATTGACTGAAGAAATACTTATAGGTCCGGACTGTTAATCCTCATAATAAACTATTGGACTTGTTTATTGTCTTTTTAGTTTTATGCAGTTGCAGTTAGTTTTTTTAAATATCTTTTGATTTTCACTTTTTTGTTAGGATTCATTATGATAATGATAATCGTGATATACTTTTTTGAAATTCTCATACTGAGGTCTTGAATTTGATACTCATATTGTGGTATTTAAAACCAAATTTTTTTTTTCACTAAGCCCAATGGTGGCCGACAGCCGCCATGATTTTTTTTAACATCACTTATTTGAGCTCACACTTGGGCTGCTAAACTGAATCTAATGATACTCTATGTAAATCTGTTTAGCAGTTCTGGAGGCATGAGGTAATAAAGGATATTACATACATACATACATACAAGATATGCACTAAAACATAACTCTTTCTTAGCATTCGGCAATAAACAAGAAAAGAATTTATCTATTTGAGAATATTTTGTAGAAATGAACTGGTTTTAGCCAGCCTTAGAGCTACAAAAAGGTGTCGCTGTTATAAGAGAGGTCTACCTCATTCCTATTCTGCGTACAAATTAACCGTGTGTGTTATTTTATAATGAAAGGTTACTGTATAACACATACTCCTTTGTTATAATGAACCTACCTAATTTTATATTTATCACCAAAGTCAGGGCGCAGTGAGCTCAAAGTTTCAGTGAAACTTCGCTGATGGTGATCATAAAGTTTCTTCTCATGATTAAAATCACCTCCTACATCGACGACTATGTCGCACTCATTGAGTTTATCCATATCCCTTGTTCTAATAATCTCGGCATCTCTGTACTGTGGCAGGAGTTTGAGCATAAAACAAGCAAGCACTTCATCACAGTGAAATGTGCCATCGTGTGTTCCGATCTGAAAAGAGAAACGAGATATTCTTGATTATCAATTGAGATTTCATATACAATTAGTCTATTCATGTTGTAGATTTAACCTCAAATAAACCTTAATATCTTACGACTGCAATTGCACTAGTAGCTTACGTTTTTATAATCGTTTCAGTTTTGATATAATATATTTGATATTACACTAACCTTCATAATTTTATATATGGTAGATATAGGTCGACTAAATAGATTAAATTTATTATGACGAGAAATGCTATGACTAACTGTATATATATGAAAAATTTTACTAAGCATTACCTAAAATATTTTAACAATAAGTAATCTTCTTCCCACACACGTTTTAAGTAACAAGGTTATAATTTTGTGGTAGGATTTTAAGTAATCTTTTATAGCATTATTTATTTTTTCGTTTATAAGTTTTTAATGGCGCCCTCACTGCGCGAACTGCCGAGTGCCGACCACAGAATACATTTACTCAACCACAGAATATGCTCAACTACCAACTACCAGTCACTTTAACAGATAAAAAATAGTTACATGAATGCACCTACTTCTTTGTAAATTGCTAAAATGTACTTAGCGATTATTATGTTAAGATAATAATATAAAAAAATAGTTATTAATAGTTTTATTCAATGGAAATAAATTAAATAAATGGATATAAAATCAATATATTCAGGAGTTTCTGTCAAAATAAAAAAATATATTTAATAGTTAAAATAATTCAATATTTTTACTTCCACTAGCTAACAGTTATAAAAGAAAAAAATAATATTTTGTTGAGAATCGATTTTAAATACATAATATGCTATTTAAATATCAATTCATCATATCATTTCTTTAAAAACGTGTTAAGAGGGCGCCGCTAGCAACGATCTCTACAAATTTAAAATACCATAATATCATATTACTATATTTAAACTGAAGTTCGCCTGTCTTATTCGTTTATGTTAATTTAAATTAAGTGCAATGTATATTTATATTTGTTTAATACGATACGACGATACGACGTTAGATAAAATATTATTAGAATAGTTTTGTTTTTCCTATAGATGGCACTACATACCTGATATTCTTATCTTATCCTTATGCTTATAAAATATAATTGAACACTTGTTGTCGTTTGTCTTATTTTTTTTCTTCAATTATAAAATATAATTGAAGAAAAAAAATAAGACAAACGACGGGCGTCGATACTGCGCGACTAGTTATTTTAGCTATTATATATTACCATAGCATTCTTCTTGCATTTTATGGATTGCTACTATGAGGCAGTGTCGTTGATATAAATACAATATTTGTTCTTTAATAAAGGATCTTGAGTTCTTTTTATAATTCCTAAATTGGAGATTCTCTGCGAGCTGTTTTTAAAGATGTATGTGAGGTATACTTATAACGTCTATACGTATATTTATGTGCTATTATGGTTCAATTTTTAGATATTCATTTGCTATGTACACCCCTTCCCATTTCATTATTCATTATATTTTCTCCTCTACCCAAAAGTTGCTGCCTCGCTCATTTAACGATAAGGCCGCCTTTTGTATATGGTAAAATACTCTTTATTGTATACCGGAAATAACATCACAAAATTGGAAGAAACATAAAATTAATACAAAAGGCGGCCTTATCGCTAAATGAATTATATATAAAGTAAAGTAAATATATATATATAAATTAATATCATATATATATAATATCAATATTCTGTTTGTCCGTCAGCAAATTCAATTCAACAAATTATATTACAAACAAACTTACGATATGAACGAAAACAAACTTGAACGCCTAGTTGGCGCCCCGAAAAAGTTAATACTTTAAGCTGTGACACAAGCCGACCGCATACCGAGGTTCGAGTCCCGCAGAGGACGCCCCTACAGTCGTCGAGACTACCTACTCCTACCTACTTCCTCACAGGCAGCGCCACTTAGTTCTTGCATTTCTTCAGGGACCGAGTATCCTCTTAAATCAAATCTTTGGGTTTATCAAATCTTCTGCACAGTGTGCTCACACACAGCTGACTTCGATACATGCCCATTCTTGATATCGGAGATGTGTTCCTTCACCGTAACATCGATGCTTCTCTTTGTTTGACCGACGTATGATAAGCCACCAGCACATTGTAAAGGGGTCCCTTGTCGTATCGACCCGGAAACACTTCCGCAAGTAGGCCATCTTAATATAGGTACATTTCCTCTTGCAATTGGAATATTTCCACTGTATTCAAAATGTTGTTGCGATTTAAATATCTAATACATACTCACCGCGTTCATCGAATTGTGCCCTATTCCTATCCGGGCATCACTTGCTTACAAGGATGTCACACCACACACCGGCGGAGACAGAGGCGATAACTGTAAATACACACTCGTAACGAAGTGCGTGTAAGTTTAAGTTAAAACCGAAAACGGACTTGAAAATGACTTTCTCACAGGTATGTTATAACAAGGCGATTGCTAATTGATTTGCGATGGACAGCATTCTGTTCCGTATAGGGCAAGGCGGTCCACGGTCCTCTCGCTGTATGACCTCAGGTATACACCGCGAGTTGGGTTCCAGCTTCTTGTGAACCGATTTTGGGAATCATTACATATAAAGTCTTGAGAACATTCAGTACTCTTAGGATTTATCTAGGTTATCCTTTACATAAATATCTGTAAGCGCATTAATAAGAAAATTCAATGATATTGCGTTTTTATGTCCCTACATTTGATTAGATACGAGTATAAAAAAAAGATAATTCATCAATTACCTAAACCAAGTTTTATTTTACTTAAATAATTAGGTCATGTATTTACTATAATATCTTCTCATACCGTTCGGGGCTTTCAGCAGATAAGACGGAACGGACACCGCTCGTCCTGGTCGCTATTACAATAGCTTTACAACACTGTCACGTCAGATTTATACGTGATGTTAGTGTCGGTTGTGTGCGGATAGTGTACGAGTATACGTGTCATATTATAAGGTAAATAGGAATACGTAGATTTTTCATTCCAAATTCCTACTCCTACACACCAAATTCACTTTTTGCATTTCTTTTACACATCAAATTAACATACTTATTTCAAATTAATCATATTTCACTCCGAATCCGCCGTTTTACAGTTCAAATTCGTACATTTTTCACCTCAAATTGATCACCATGTACTGTTCAAAAAAATACGAATTTAAATAATATAGGCACAGTGCGATTGCGAAATCGACTGGTTATGGCTTCGATGCCCACTCGAGGGCGTGGCCGTAAGAGCGGGTTGTAAGTTCGATCGCTACTCGGGGAAATTAAATATTTTTTTAAATAAACGTTTGTTTCTTCGTTTCTCTGGTGTCGTCTCTTGATTAATTTCTTTAGGTATGGGTTTGAAATATTTTACCTTATCTGCTGTTTCTGTAAAATGAGCGCCGACGCTTCCAGCCTGTATATTAAGTAATAGGCCCACTCGTAGCGCAGGGGCACAAAGTATGACTGTAAAACCGACTGGTTGCGGATTTCATCTCCACTCGAGGACATGAAATATTTATTTAAATTTATATTTATATCAATTCATTTATTTCTTCGCTCTGCAAATTCAATTCATTTCAAAGGGTAGCGTTGAGTCCCCCCACTCAACATGCAACGCCTGCAGAAATCGGCGGAACACGGGGAACAGAGTGTCTTAACACTAGATTCGCTCTATCTACCTTGCCGCATGCGGTATATTAGAGAGTGCTTAGTTGTTAGAACTAAAGTAAACAGTGCTATAAGAATTGGTAAATAGATTAGAATGAAAACTTTTAGCCTAACAGGAAATAAGTAGAATATTTGCAAACTTGTACTATAAATATAGAAATTAGATTTTAAATACATTAAGTATTCAATTAGTAAGTATAACGTTTACAGGAAATAAGTAGGCAATCCAAAAACAGAAAAAAATAAATTTAATATCTTTTAAGTTTCCATATTCTTCGATTAGAATTTAGTTTTGATTGCATTACCATATTGTCTTTACTTATACTTTTAAGAACCTTTAGAAAACTGTTAAATTGACTTTCATCTCAGCCGCCGTCTCCGTCACCACGACGTGTCCTGGTGCAGTGCACACCGGTGTCGGTGTCGGTGTCGAGGTCGGTGTCGGGGGCTGCTCTACAGTGTCGGGCCGCGCGGCCGGCGCCGGCCGTCAGCGCCGTCAGTACCGCGCGAGCACCGGTCCGGGACGGTCACGTAATGTCTCTCTCGCATACGCACGTCGCTATCGGGAAAAGTGTAACGCACCACTAAATATTATACCACTGTAATCATTACATTATTTGTCAACTTTATATATTTGCTTGTAAGCGGACGGAGTCCCCCTTCCGTCGGTCGACCTCGTCGGGGAAAAGTGCATGAAAATCTGGCTCTTACTTAAGATTTCAGAGCACGCGGTCGAAAAGTTCGCCAAAAAAGTTTTGCACGGCGACATGTCACATGGCGACAGTACTCTCACGGTACTCTCAGGGTCCTCTCAGGGTACTCTCAGGGCTCCCCGAATGCAGCTCGAGACTCTACTTTCCGATTGATCGCTAATTAAGCTGATTGTGCATTTTATCTCGTTACAAATGATTTAGTAATATAATTAGAATTATATAATAGTTGGTGGTGCGGCGTGAGTGAGTGTGTGTGAGTTTCAGATCAGGGAAATGTTATTAATATGAATGTGCCGAGATAGAGTGGTGGGTTAGAGTTACGAACCGCAGTGATCCGATACAAGAAAGTGAGACCGTGCGAGCTCGTGGTCGCGGTCAGCCAGCGCGGCCGGGAACAGCTCCTCGCCTCCTCCACGGACTGCGGCAGCTTCCAGCGGACGCTCGGACATACAAGTTAGTTTGTTAGAGGCATTCCGTTATAATATATCCGCGAATGCTAATTTACGTCATTAAATATAGTATTATGTCGTTAGACACGCGCGTCGAAATTCGAATTATTTTGAAGATATTTTCGATTTAAAATTAGTATTTAAATGATATCGACGTTTAGCGGCAAGCGCGGCGAGCGAAGTGAGAGTCGTGAATTGAGAACTTAATAACATTTGCCTCGTTGAGTTGTTGTCACCGAGGTGCACGAGAGCACTCGCTACCTTGCCCGACTTGACGTTCAAACAATCGGTAGTTCTGAGTCAAACAGGTGACGTGACAATTAACTTTAAGAGAATAATATTTTTACTACATTCAATACGTTAGTAGACTAAAAAATGTAAGCATTTAAATAATTTAATACATAAATATGTTATAAATCAAATCAGCTTCACGCTGTATCCCGCACGCAGAGGGAATCTAGTGTTAAGACACTCCGTTCCCCACTTTCTGTCTAATTCTGGAGGCATTACGTGTTGAGTGGCAAAATTCAACGCCGCGTTTTACCTCGATACCAGAGCGAAGAAATGGAAATGTAAACGTAAATAAATATTAACTTTCCTCGAGTGGGGATCGAACCCACAACCGTCGCGTCACAGTCACACCCTTGTGCCGTTGCCGTTACCTGCATAAGTGATATTTGCGATGTTCGAGCGTGGCGGGTCACCGATGTGGAGTGACCTCCGCGCCAGTGCGAGGTGCACCTCGTCACCTCGTCACCTGCGTACACGTGAGGGCAAGATAAGTTCTCGTATCTGTTGTTGTGCGTTATCTCGTATCAGTAGTGCTAGTTTTTTAATCCTAAATATTGAATATAATTGTGAATGAGTCAATTCTTTCTGTCAAATATTTATTTTTCATTATTATGTGTTGAGAAATAAATAATTTCAATAGTAAAAATAGTAAGTATACATTAGGCTCGTGGAGTGTTGTGGCAGAGCAGCTACGACCGCAACGCGCTACCAAACGAGGGTCGCGACTGATCATACTTGGACATTAAACGGCTGAGCTTAGTGATTTTAATTTTTTTTAGTTATTTTATTGAAGCCAGCCAAAAAAGTTTGACTTTGCAACATTTCCGAGCTAGTAAACATTTACGGTGGACAAACGTACTAGCTCTGTAGGTAGTACGCGAGACTGGCGCGGGCGTCTGTCAGTTCATTGTCAACAGTTGATTGTTAAAGTGGGTGACGGGTGTGAGGTGTCTATTGAACACGTACGTACTACGTGTCGCGCAGGACTAATGCATACACTAAATTATATTTACAGCGCATAAGTTGTTCCTTCAGACAGCAGGCCAGGGTGCGCGTGCGCGTGCGCGTGCGCACTGGTACGGCGAAAATGTTTCATTAACAGTGCCTTTTTAGGAGCTTCCAAGTTCGAGTTCTTGTCGAAACAACTTGTTAATATTTGGAATTGATTGAGATTTTTCACTTTTTATTCGCAAACGACAAAAAATACTAGCTCGTCTACCTGTCGTCGTCTGTATAATGATGCATCTCTCATGCACTCTTGTCCCTTGTACTATATACGTCTGTAGTATAATATTATATAATTACTAGCGGACGCGCGCAGCTTCGCTTGCGTATTTAGGGGTGAATTCTAATAACCCATGAAACATGTATTCGATGAAATATTTTTAAGAGTCTAAATTTCAAATTTTATAATAATCGGTGGCGATTTAAAGATTTTTCCATACAAACTTTCAACCCCTTATTTGCACTTCCGTTAGGGGTAATTCTAAAAAACCATGAAACACATGTTCGATTAAATATTTTTAAGAGTCTAAATATCAAATTTTATAAAAATCGGTGGCGATTTAAGAATTTTTCCATACAAACTTTCAACCCCTTATTTGCACCCTTAGGGGGTCAATTCTAGAAAACCATGAAACACATGTTCAATTAAATATTTTTAAGAGTCTAAATATCAAATTTTATAAATATCGGTGGCGATTTAAGAATTTTCCCATACAAACTTTCAACCCC
>HE670506.1:0-11544 GCA_000313835.2 Heliconius melpomene melpomene | reverse complement strand
AAATAAATGCGAACGTCGCAAAATGGTAGAAAAGTGAAAAACGGAGCCACTCAGTACTAGAATTTCTCTGGCGACGTTTAAAATACATGAAAATAGAAAAGAAAATATTGACTTCAAAAATGAAGGGAGATTTTTTAGGACGCTTGTGAATATGATGAATCATATACTTGGAGAATATAATTTTATTTAGAATTTAACGAAAAGTGGGAATTAGAAGGGTATTAACGCTAGGTTCCCAGGTTACCTCTGTCTACGCTGCTATGTGCAGAATTAAGGTATACAAAATGTAAAGGCCTACATAGAAAAGTAGGCTTAACAGATTTAAATGTAGTTTGCATTTAAATCGGCTTAGCCTTGTCTGACGTACAGACAAGCAGACAAGAAATAGAAAATAATATTTTTAGGTTATCTATATATATAAAAGGACTTGTCCTCACTGACTGAGGTAAGACGCACGCACAGCCGTAACCCCTGATGGTAGAAACGTGAAATTTGGACAGATGTTTACTTTCATAATCTGGACATCCACTAAGAAGGGATTTTAAAAAATTTTAACCCTAAAGGGGTGAAATAGGGGTTGAAAGTTTGTATGGAAAAAAATTTAAATCGGCACCGATTTTGATAAAATTTGAAATTTAGATTTTTAAAAGTATTTCATTGAACACGTGTTTCATCGTTTTCTAGAATTCTCCCCCTAAGGGTGCAAATAAGGGGTTGAAAGTTTGTATGGCAAAATCTTTAAAACGCCACCGATTATTATAAAATTTGAAATTTAGACTCTTAAAAATATTTAATTGAACATGTGTTTCATGGTTTTCTAGAATTCACCCCCTAAGGGTGCAAATAAGTGGTTCAAAGTTTGTATGGAAAAATCTTTAAATCCCCACCGATTTTTATAAAATTTGAAATTTAGACCCTTAAAAATATTTCAGTGAACACATGTATCGTGGTTTATTAGAATTCACCCCTAAATACGCAAGCGAAGCTGCGCGCGTCCGCTTGTATGTTAATAAACTTCCTTATAACAATCCTCTCATAGACAGGCATATTTGTCGTGAACAGAGAGTGATCAGTCATCAAAATATATTTGGTTTTGAAATATATATTATTTAGGAATTTAACCTTTAATTTTTTCTTTAGAAGATTATTTTTAAAATTGTAAAAATAGTCTAAAAAGTATATTCTTATTTTTTTTATTCTACAATACAACCTTGTTATATTACAAAGGAATTTTAAATGATTGGCGTCTCGTTAATTTGCCCAAAATTTTGTGCCAAAACATTTTTGATTTCTTTTGAAGTTCAAGGTAAAATACCTTGTTTGATTTTATTAAGTGGCTAATTTTATCATCACTGTTGGAAATTTTTAGACTTCTAACAATAAATCTTTTTATATTGGTGTAGTGTCTAACTGTAAAGATTACAGTTGTAGGTTCGATTTCTACTCAGAGCAATATATTATTTCGTTTTTCAGATGACAAGGCAAAGCGCAGCATTGCATTCAGCCACTCAAATTGCAATATTTCGAAAATAGAACCAAATTAAACAGTGTCTCAACATTACGTTCTCTATATCCAAAAGCTAAAAAATATTTATATTTATATCGACGGCGTCTTTCAATTCTTCTTCTTTTATTTTGTGTTGAGTAGGAATTGAACCAATAAAATATTTTATTTCACAAATTTATGATAATTATAATTTCTAGAAGTTAAATATAAGAAACACAATTCTTATAAAAAGAATCATCCGTACGAGACTTAATATCATCTCATTATTATTTAAATTCAAACGAGAAGAAAAGAAAAACCTCCTGAATACATATTATTTAATTTTTAGAGAAAAAAAATTTAGATAAAAGAGATTTTTTTGAGAGAAAGATTTTTTAAATAAAATGTATTCGGATGGTAAAAAAGCCAGGACGTCTGCTCTAAGTGCATTCTAAAACCACCAACGGAATAACCTATCTATATTTTTTTGGAGTTAAAGGTGTAATACGAGTTTGATGTAGAACAGGCAATGTCTAAAAAATTCTACTGTGCGTGGGGATCTGGTTAACACTAGGTTCCCTCTGCCTCCCTGCTATGTAATTCAAAGCGTGGTAATGCAATAAAATAATCTTAGCAATTTATTTGATACTTAAACTGTAGCTGTATAAATTTGTAACTCAAGTTTTATGACATATTTACCTTATTGTTTCTTAACATGAACCCTTAGTTCAACGTTCTAAAGCATTCGAGTCTTATATTTTGTATTTTAATTTCATTGGTAAAATTTGTATCCAATTTAACCGGACCGAGGCCATCGATAATTAAATATAATCATAATTATCTAGTAATCTATAACGTGCAACTGTAAAGGCGACGGTTGTGGATTCAATTCTGACCGGGGATAATGAAATATGGAATATCTTCATTTCTTTACTCTGGTAATGAGGTCAAGCGCGGCGTTGAGTTCCGACTTAACATGCTATACCGAATAACGCGATGTAATATAAATTATAATTTATATAGTTTTATAGGCTATAGTCTCCCTCAACAAAAGCACTATCTAATATGTTTTTTTTCAACTAGTAGTTTATGAGTTTAATATTAGTAAAGAAGATTAAACGATAATTTAATACGCAACCAACGCATGTACCTAATGTTAGACTGAGCCATAATAATGTTAAACCCACACATTTTAAATATTTAAATAGTAAAATTATACATGTTCAAATATTTTCAGCACAAAATTTATTCAAACTTTCTCAATTAATTTAATTTAACCTTAATCATAATATTTTCATTGGATCTATTGCTTGTCTATTGCAAATTTATAAACAAATATGTCGATTAAAAAACAAATAGTTATAATTTTTTAGAATCTTAGTTGTAATTTACTTAAAATTTTAATAAACGACACGGTACTTTAGTTTTCGTATGACGTAAAAATGAGTGTTGAAAATTCCTGAGACCGTTGGGGCGCAGGGCACAAGCGAGCTTCTGTAAACGTGACAGTCGTGGGTTCGATTCCTACTCGGGGAAAGGAAATATTTAATAGTTTCATTTTTTCTCACTGGTAACAAGACAAAAGGCAACGTTAACTAAACGTCCGTCTCAACTCGCTTATACCTCATGAATTCAGCGGAAAGTGGTAAACGAAAGTGTCTCAATGGGAACGGAGTGTTTTAAAACTAGGTTTTGCCTACCGTGTCGGATACAACGTCTATCTATAAAAAAAACATAAATAGAAATCTATGTAATGTCTTAATTATACAGTCATCACATTTTTGTGTAGAGCAAGCTTTATCTGCACATCTCTGCCCATTCTGCATAATCCTTTTACTTATGAAGATAAAACTATATATTTTGTTTGCAAATGTAAACATCTCTTTAAATCTCTAATAGAAATAAAATCCAGAATAAAGTAGAATTTTTAGATAGCCTGGATTTTCTTTTCATTTTAAGACTTAAGCCGTCCTCCATTAAAACAAAGTCTTAAGAATAATGCTAATACTGTATTTATAAAACTATTATTATGGTTTTATTTTGTATATTTTTAAATAAATAACATTGAGTTCTAGATTACAGAATAAAATATATTTTTCAATTGTTTGAAGGGTATCTGCTACCTACGAGGTAAACAAATGGCGCCCTATTCACCGCCAAATTTTCGTGTTGAGTGGAACTTAACGCCGGGCTTTGGCTTATTATTAGGACGAAGAAATGAAAATAATTTATCACTACTCCAGTAAGGAGAATCGTTTCCACAACTATTACGTTAACTGGCAGATGCTGTACCACATGAGAATCCCCGGTAAGGATGTACTCGTATAAAGAGGTTGATGACAGCGAAAAAGTTATGTGAAGCTCGAAGAGTTTTGCCATTCTCTTTCTCTGTTATAAAAGTTAAATATTTTTTAAGTTAATAGTTAAATGTACAAGTACTTTTATAATAAATATATCTATTTGTTTATTTACTATATTTCTGGTAAATTAGAACATATCCTATATCTTATAAAACAAAGTCGCTTTTCGTGTCTGTCTGTTGTTTCTAACTCTTCTTCTTCTAAACCACCCAACGGATTTTGATGCGGTCTTCACCATTAAGTCGAGTGTTTTTCGTAGAAGGTTTATATATAGTTTATTATTTTACATTCTTATATAAATCAACATAAATACGATAAATGTGTCTAAAGTCCTACCCGTTGAGACACTTTCGCGCATGCGCTGCTTTAATGGTAAGTACTACATGAAAATAATGTACTGGAGTATTGTTCCTCTTAATAAGATCTACAAAAAAGTCCGCGAGAGCATATTTTTATCTTTTAGGGATAACGTGTAGTGATCATATTTCTGTCTAAAAATAGTAATTTCAATATATTTTTTATTGTGAGGGATATTTTTCCATAATGGTATTAATCCTTATCCTTTAAAATACTTTATTAATTTTCTACGTTAAACGAAGATAAAATTTGCTTTTTACAATATTTCTAAATTGCGAATAGTTTTAGAGAAAAACGCATTTAATTGTTGACACATCACGCCGTTGACTCTGCTGATCTGAGCCGTGCCGACTAAAGTTTTACTTATCCCTTACTCTCAGCATATAAATAAGTATATTAGTTACGTTGGCCATTTAATGTAGATCAAAACTGTCTTTTACTGTTTTTTTCATTTTAATAAGTACTTTAGAAGTTGTTACAATATCAAAACATCCTTGCCGCCCCGCGACGTTTTGCTTATACAAGCGCGTCATGAGCAGTCATCGGTGGTTCAGTGGTAGAATGCTCGCCTGCCACGCGGGCAGCCCGGGTTCGATTCCCGGCCAATGCATTCTATTTAATTTTCCTCACAGGCAGCCACGTAGTGCTTGCTTTTCATCAGGGACAGAAAACCCTCTTTAGCATTAACCACAAGCTCGAAAAAAAAACCCGCCCGCTATAGAGGCATAGCAACAAAGATTTAGATGCGTTTGCACGTATTGGATAATTGGAGTTGAATGTATTATTTCAGCGCGATATATTTGGTTTCATATTTTTTGTAGTAGGTAGGCTTTTGTTTATAATTTCTTCCGTTTAAAAATAGTCATTTAAATATATTTTAATAAGTACTTGAAAAGATTAGTAGCACAGATTTAAAATTACGGTACCTACTAAAAAATCCTTGCTGTGTAAAACAATTGGAAAATCCTTATTGAAACTACGAAAATGCGGGTTGCATTAGGGTTTAATTAATTTTCAGATTATCTTAAGTGCTTTGAAAACATACATTATATGAATAATCCAGTAGTAAAAGCGGGCGAAGCCGCAAGGGGGTCGCTAGTATAATATAAAATGAATGCTAATAGTTGCTTTTCAGCTCAACTTATGTGGTTTAAGACGATATGCTAATCTTTATAGTCGATTTCTAATCAAAAGCTTCTGAAACTGTATACATACAAACTATCACCCCATCTTGACTGACATCGCATGTCTCCAAGCATGGCCACCAAAATATTAATTAAATACAAGTAAGCTAAGCGAACCCCATACCCTCAAGGTCGACGTTCAATGTCACCGTCCTGTCACGTAACCAAGCTACTAGTGCCGCAGTCGAATGTTATATTAGTAACACAGCGAGACGTGTGTTGATAACATTTTTTTGTATGTAAGCTTAGGTCTTATTTTTTTTAAAGGTTGTTAATATTTTTATTTTATGTTGTAGCGGCGTACGGGTACATCGTTGACAATAAACGTGACGGTTGTGGGCTCATTTCCCACTCGGGGGATTTAACCATTGGAAATAAGACAAAGACAAACAGATGGACAACAAAGTGATCCATATTAATATGTTTACTGAAATTTTAATAAAGTAATGCTTAAATATTAAACTTAAATCAAATATATCATTGATTTAAGTCGTTAAAAGTTAGTCAAAGTGAAAATATATTAGCCACAAAATTAAATTAGTGTGGTTTATAATCGGGCTCTTTTATACTGTTTTTTGAGCCAAACGCCCGGAGTAGCCACTAAAGGCACGCGTTTTATCTTAAAGTCAAACTAAAAAATATGAGATGAAAAAGTAAATTACTTTTCAGAGACGACAGTAATCTTCTTGCAAATGTTTCATTAAGGAAGGTAGATTCCTTGGAAAAGGATTATTGTTTCTACATTGGATTCATTTAAGTTACTCTTTTTAAATTGGATTAAAAAATAAAAAAGACGATTTGGTGGTGCAAATTAATATATATATTTTTTAAATATAATATTTCTTGTTTCTTTGACCCAAAATAACAAGAAATACTACATACAAAAAGTCGAGTCGAGCACTTACATTTTGTATGTAGTTTGTATTCTTTGTTTGTGTATTGTAGCTTTTCCCGTTGCTGCAGGAATGTCGGAAAATGTATTAGTGTAAGGACACTCCCCAAGGAACCTATATGACAAATTTCATTTGTTCGTTGTCTATCACTTACTCAGTAACGGATGAGTTTTATATATAGAACTAGCGACCCTCTTGCGGCTTCGCCCGCTTTTACTACTGGATTATTCATATAATGTATGTTTGCAAAGCACTTAAGATAATGTGAAAATTAATTAAACCCTAATGCAACCCGCATTTTCGTAGTTTCAATAAGGATTTTCCAATTGTTTTACACAGCAAGGATTTTTTAGTAGGTACCCTAATTTTAAATCTGTGCTACTAATCTTTTCAAGTACTTATTAAAATATATTTAAATGACTATTTTTAGATAGTTAAATGACTATTTTTAAACGGAAGAAATTATAAACAAAAACCTACCTACTAATAACTACTACAAAAAATATGAAACCAAATATATCGCGCTTAAATAATATATTCAACTCCAATTATCCAATACGTGCAAACGCATCTAACTAAATCTTCGTTGCTATAGAGGCAGCCGGGTTTTTTTTCGAGCTTGTGGTTAATGCTGAAGGGGGTATTCTGTCCCTGATGAAAAGCAAGCACGATGTGGCTGCCTGTGAGGAAATTAAGTAGAATGCTTGGGCCGGGAATCGAATCGCATTCTACCACTGAACCACCGATGCGTGTAAGGCAAGCGGGCACGGCGGACGCATGGCGAGTGGCGAGCCGTTTCGCAGTAAGGATTTTTTGATATTATAACAACTTCTAAAGTACTTATTAAAATGAAAAACAGTAAAAGACAGTTTTGGTCTACATTAAATGGCCCACGTAACTAATGTACTTATTTATATGCTGAGAGTAAGGGATAAGTGAAACTTGAGTAACATACAGCTGATGAGTCAACGGCGGGATGTGTCAACAATTAAATGAGTTTTTCTATAAAACTATTCGCAATTTCGAAATATTGTAAAAAGCAAATTTTATCTTCGTTTAACGTAGAAAATTAATAAAGTATTTTAAAGGATAAGGATTGATACCATTATGGAAAAATATCCCTCACAATAAAAAATATATTGAAATTATTATTTTTAGACAGAAAAATGATCACTACACGTTATTCTTAAAACATACGAATATGCCATCGCGGACTTTTTTGTAGATCTTATTAAGAGGAACAATACTCCAGTACATTTTTTTCATATGGTACTTACCATTAGAGCAGCGCATGCGCGAAAGTGTCTCATCGGGTAGGACTTTATACACATTTATCGTATTTATGTTAATTTACATAAGAATGTACAAATAATAAACTATATATAAACCTTCTACGAAAAACACTCGACTTAATAGTGAAGACCGCATCAAAATCCGTTGCGTGGTTTAGAAGAAGAAGAGTTAGAAACAACAGACAGACACGAAAAGCGACTTTGTTTTATAAGATATAGGATGTTTAAGTATATTAAAAAGCGCCAGAATTATTTGAGATTTAATTTTGAAAGTGACATTATTAAGCTTTAAACGAGTACATAATGATGTCATTTATTAGATTTTTTCCTTATTCATATAATTGTTATAAAAATACGCACGTAACCTCGCCCCTTCGAGTAGCAGTACAGAGAATTTTATATTAAAAAATGTTAAATAATAAGAAGACGTTGTAGATAAGATTTAAATAAGATTAATTGTGTAAGACATTTTAGATTGGATTAACTAAGTTCAATTATTTATTTATTTTTTCAAAGAAAATAAAAAAAAAAACTTCAATACTAATAATAAACGAAAATTCAGAACATGCATATATATCGCTAACGTAACTGGGTTATCGATCACTAATATTTTATTTAAAAACGGTTGAGCACAGCTGGCAAGGCGTTGTAAGCACGCAAAGCGAGTTCTGCAACGACTTTTCAGTTAAAACTACCGCGGGATCCGTCCTGGCCGCCTACCGATATATCTAATATAAGGATTAATAATTGTTATATACAATATATATACTATATTACATTAAATAAATATAAATTGAACTTTTTATATAAATAAGTATAATTTATATTAAATGAAAATAATTTGAATTATTTATTACATATATTTTAATAAAAAGATTCAATTGTTATGTGCAAGTGCAGTGTAATGGTATTACGAATGGGAATATTCATAAATGGTAAGTTTATTTAGTTTATAATTATTAACTAAATATTTATTTAGTTTTGAACTTCTCAATGGAATCATTTTCGTATTTCAAACGGTTGTGTTTCAAACAGTTCACACTAGCGTCATCAGATCCTCTGGTTTTTTTTAACTTTTGTCAATATTAATGCAATCAGAGTTAACTTAAATCTTCTTACTTTGAACAATATTTATTTATCACACTCTGGGAAATAAGACACGGTGTTGAGTTACAGTACTAAATACGTAATGTCTTGAAAACGTATTTTTTTATTTATTTTTATGTATGCTATAAAACGAGATTTTCTGTGCGAGACGAGACGTACGTAGTAAGTTGAAACTATCGAATTAGAGGTCCTGAAATTTAAATATATCTCGGAATTATCGGTAATTATATATCTTTTGCCATATTAAATCGACTATTTAATTAAAAGCTTTAAAATTCTATTATTATTTATCAGTTATAAAATGTACTATGGATGGTTTACTTTATAAATATTATAATATGGTGTTGACCAAGTATGAAATTTGTTGATATATAAGTATGACTAAATATAAATAAATTTCCATATAACATAGCAGTCGCACTGATTAGTTACCTGCAATAGCATATTTATAAAAATTGTTTAAATAAATAATACATAAATAGTAGGTACATGAAAATGGTAACACAAAGAAACATTTGTTAACAATTGATTAGCTTCAATAACAGATTTATAAAGAAAATACTTAAATAATTATGCGCCGTCGCGTCGCAGCGTTGTGTCAGTATGTTACTACAAGCGCAGTGGACGTGGGTTCGCTCCCAGTCGGGGGACTGAATATATTTTTATTTACCCACTAACAAAGATAAAGTTTAGAAGAAGTTTAAAACATTAGCACACCCTGTACCCATGTGATTTTTAACGCAAAAAATATTATCAATTATGGTTGTATTACTTGTGGGAACATAAGTGTCGTAATGGGAACAGAATATCTAAGCACTAGGTTCCCAGGTTCCCCCTGGTTAACCTACTATGTGTGGGTTACAGTGTGAAACTAAAAAAAACTTTTAATGGAAGTAATACGGTACATCTGTTACAACCTCAACGGTAGTTAAACGTGCTACTATCATCTTAAACAACTATGGCATATTTTTATTACATAATTTTTAAAGATGAATCTACTTAAAATCATTTTACTTAAAAATTACAAAGTTCACAAAGACTTCGATCTTCAACTTCTTTTTGTGAAAAGCTTCTTTTATTATCAAACAGAAGCTTCTCTTAAAAGAACTTCATGAACGAGCTTAGAGGTATTGTTCTTTCCAAACATTTTTAATTAAATTATGAATTATTTAAAAAATACTTGCTCTAGTTTTTATTACATCTTGTTTTTTTTATTGTATTTTCACTATCAAACTACTCTACATATTAATTATTCTTTGGTTAAATTCTAGTTCAACGAAGCAAACCTCAAACCTAAATGAGCCTCGAACTCAGCTTAGCATCAGAAATTTCTAAATCTTTACTATTTTTCTACTAATATAAAGCTGAAAGATTTGTTTTGATGAACACGCTAATCTCGATAACTAATGGTTTAAATTAAAAAAATATATTTTTGTCTTGGACAGTTAATTTATCATGGAAGACCAGGTAATTTCATGCCGTCAATCATTTCAATATAATTCACTGTACCTGCCACCAGGGTTACTTCCTTAGAATATGCTTACTCTTATTTCACTCTAAATTATTTCTGCAAAATAAAAAAAACACACCTGTCCTTCTGTCATGTGTAAATACGTAAAGTGGTAGAATAGAAGAATGAGTTATTGCTTAATGACGGTTATTCTTCCATATGTACGGACTTCCTTATACGTAGGTGTCAATTGACGCTGCGGATATCGTATTAGTGTAAGAGATGACTGTAAAACTAGGTTTTTGAAAATGTTAAAAATTCAAAAATATTAATTTTTCGAAACGTCTAGATTTCGAAAATATGTAAAGCTACGTTACGCCATTAATTTTGTTTAAAAGTTTCATTTACAAATAATTATTTATTGTAAATATAAAATATGCTTAGATATAGTAGACCATCTAACAAGTTTTATAATGGTTCAGTAAATTTAAGACAGTTAATAACAAAGTGAACTATACTCAAACGTAATATATTTCGAATTATTAATAATGATTAATTAATGATATACTATACATTGTTATTGTGTGTATGTTTTTGTCCGTTGTCCGTCCGTCTAAATACAGCAGTTTACAATCGTCTATTCGTAAAAAATTGACGGCTGCGTCTTTGACTATAACCTAAGACGTTTAAATGGCTAGAGTAGATATGACCTTGGAGATATTACCATGTTACTAACATGGCATAGTTCTCTTATTAGCTATAGTCAAATTTTAGACAATTTAAATTACCTAATACAGTAAATTAATATTATTTTTATATTTTTAAATGATTAATGTTATTTTATTCCGCGTTTCATAAAATGAAAAAAAATATATTAAAAAAATGTATATCGAGGCCAGTCGTAGCGCATTATGGGTGCGATCCCCTCTCGAGATGATGATATATTTATTTAAATTTTTATTCCCATTTCTTTGCTCTGGTGTCGAGGCACGTGCACGCAGTGCTTCCAGAATTCGGTGAAAAGTTGAAAACGGAGTGTCTTAACACTAGGTTATATATCCTGCTGTGTGCGGGATATAACGTGAAGTTGACAATAAAATGTATAAAAAATATTGATGTTTTTTTATTAAATATAAAAATTTCTCATGAAAATTTTTATTAATAGATTTTTTCTTTCTTAAACAGTCTTGAATTTATTACAGTTATAATGGAAATCTTATCAAATTTATTCTATCTCCAATCCTAAAGCCTAAGCTCAAGAAACTCAATAATTTCTTACAACTGTCCCGGTCACATGATACGATTGCGAAACGATGTCCTAGGGGACTAAATCCATTCGATATCTAATTGAACTGATATTTTATACGTTTACATGACTAGCTAAAAACTGATATCGACGAAGTCCAGTGTGGCTT
>HE670505.1:0-10040 GCA_000313835.2 Heliconius melpomene melpomene | reverse complement strand
TAAAATAATGAATCTATAATATTGAGTCTTTGCAAAATCTATTTTCTAAATACTAATATTTATTTATTAATTTAAATAACCCTTTCAAAACAATTAAATTATCTAATTAAGTAAATGTTTACAAATATCGATCTACTATAATGTATTAATTACAACATGTTTCCTTAATATAATGAGAGGTGACAATTATTGCGGATATTTTTAATTATTAATTAAGAAAATATGGAAAATTACATTTCAATAAACAATCTCTCTCTCTCTTCGCCCTCTGCTTGTTTGATTTGACAACGCCGTCCGTATCCGTAGAAAGAACTATGGCGCCCATCTTTTTGGTACGAATATTTACGTTTTTGCAAAGTAAATGAAAACTAATTCAACTAATAAAAACTATTAAAAAAATATAAGATAAAAAAAATGTCGCTAGCAACAACTTGTCCGTCTATGCTGATAGTTTTTAAGGCATTTAGGTCTGAAAGAATTGTTCTTATAATTATAATAAAGCGTAATCACTCACTCACGTCCCTAACTTAGTGTAATCAAAACTGAGGCAATTCCCACGGCCACAATTGTCACATTTTATTAAACTATATAATATTAAACATTAAAGTATACTTACGTTTTGCATTAGAAAATAATTAAAAAATACTTCTTTATATTTTTGTAACACTGTAAATGATAACTGTGCATTGTGTCACTATTTAAAAAAATGTCACTGTATTTAAAATTCATTTTTTGGCGAATCAATAATATAATTTTACACTTTTGGAAAGATTCCTTATTAAATTCTATCACATTTTCACATCTTCATTTTTGTCAAGTAAAAACGTCTTTACTCCAAAACGAAAGGTAAGTAACTAAGTAATATGCTCAAAAACAACTCATTTGGCCATCTGCACTTTTATTGCATTTAGAAACAATACATCTTCGAAAATAATTTTATTGCATTTGGTTTGCTTTGTATCGCGCCGCAAAATGTTTATCTATAGTAAAAAATAGCCAACTAATTGATATTTGCCGACTCTTGGTCATAAACCATAAATAGCGTTTATTAGTCGGTATTACTGTCGGATTTTCTTCGAATTTATTTTGCTAACTTAGTTTTGTTTATTATAACTCTATTATATATATTTCTTTCCTATGCAAATTATTAAAAATTGCGTGAGAAAAAATCAAATCAAATCAAATCAAACAAGTAGAGGACGGAGAGAGAGAGAGAGAGTTCATTGAAATGTATTTTTCAATATAATTAATAAAAAAATATCCGCAATAATGGTCACCCTTCATTATATTAAGGGAACATGATGTATATGTATGTATATTAATAGTTTATAGAAGATCGATATTTGTAAACATTTATTTAATTAGATAATTTAATTGTTTCAAAATGGTAATTTAAATGTTAGTATTTAGAAAATAGATTTTGCAAAGACTCAATATTACAGATTCATTATTTTACTTGAAAAATAAGGATGATTTCTTCTGCCCTATGATCTTTAAATAGTTTTCTGCGTGTACTTAATATGATTAAAATCATCATTTAACAGGTGAACAATTAGAATAAACATTGATTTTAAGATTGACCTTCTATTATATAATATTTTACTTTAAAACATAAGGCAGACCGCGCATTTCATCGTCTATTCTCATAGTCAAACGGAACCGGAATAAAATATTTCAAACGCTGGCAACCCCTGTTTGCGGCAGGAATTTTCCAGGCAACCCTGTTTTATAGTGTTCAGAAAAAAATAAGCTTTAATTTGATATATAATTCATTAAAAAAACACATGAGTGACAAATTATTAACATTTAGTGACATCTTTAAACCAGGCAACCCTAGACTTGCGGCAGACTGAGAGCTGGCAACCCTTAATTTTCCAATTCCTTATGCGATTATCTTTCAAATGATGTGCGATTCATATAAAAAACGTATTGGTGCAATTATCTCCAAAAACGAGTTACGAAAAAATGAAATTAAAGGTGATTGCGGCAGGATTCTTCCAGGCAACCCAGGTGTAATCTGTTCTACTAATCATGTATTATTCATTAATATAGGTTTAATTAAGAAAACTCGTTTATGCAGGATTCAACGGCCGGATCCCAGGGTATCATATTTAAAGTTTAATGTAAAAATATTAGAAATTTCTAACATTTATACATGAATTCTGGTGTATTACCTCAAAAAGAGCTTAATTTAACCGGATATAATAATACAGGTTAGGATATATATTATGAAAATTATATAAAAAAATATACAAATTGTTATAGTTTGAATATAATTTTATTTAACTGTCAAAATATTAAAATGTAATAATGTAAACTAACTACGAGTAAGCGACCGTACAGAGTTTATTTACGTCAAAAACGGATCTTTGTTCTCTGGAAAATAAGAATATACTTTAAATAAATGTAACGTAAAACATTATGTGGACAGACTACAACTATTACTATAAATGTTTGCAGTCAGCAACTAACACATTAATACTAAAGATCAATTGTAAACGCTTTAAATGTCGTCGTAATTATTTACAATGTGAGATTTATATTGATTTTATATAGATATTGATGTTTGTGACTATTGTACATCGCTTTGTTAAACGCAGCGGGTAATGGCAATAAAGTATTAAATGTATTGAACCGTTTCATTTATAATTTCTTGTTATCATCGTATCGTTGGATTTTTTTAAAATAACTTTTACCCGAGTTTAGTTTCATTATATATTATATAGATCTTGACATCTGCCATGAGACATTACCTAATCCAAATCCTGATATATTAAAATGAACCTGAGAGAAAATTCAACGCTCCTAAAATTCAATAGTAGACTAGTAGTTAAGTACGTAATCGTCGTGTCATCGCATTATTTGATTTGATAAAAAACACAGAATAAAGTAATATACAACGTATAACATATAAAAATTTATAAAAAAAAGATAAATTTTATTCACCAGTACACTTTAATGGTACATACAAAATATACAAATTCAGGCAATAAATAAATAACGAGTACAAAGCGTATAACATCACAACGTGCCAGTCTTCTCACGGGTCTACATAGGCAAGGCAGTTTCACTGTAGTTCATCTTCATTTTCCGGTACAAGCTGTTCACCACCATCAAGTAGTATATCGAGTATACTGAAAAATTGCAATATTTTTTTTATTATTTTATAATTTTTTGCTAATTTCAGTAGTTGCCATTATATCGACTTTGAAATAAAAATAATATAATATAATAGTAAAATGGAAAAAACAATCTTCACACCAAAAAATTTTTATAATATAACCAGTAAAATATAACGTTATTTTAATGTATTTTAGAATTGCAGGGTAGATATAGCGAATCAGAGATATGTCACTTTGTATTCCATTGATTATTTATTACAAGGCAACTTTATGTGAGGCGGGGCCATATTTTTTTAAATATATAAATCATTAATAAACTAAGGTCGTAGCGGCGCAGAGGAATTCCGCCTCTCAAAACGCAATGCCTCAAAAAATTCGTCGGAAAATGGGGAACGGAATGTTTAGCTCTAGGTTCCCCTTGCTGTGTGCGGGGTAAAGCGTGAAGCTAATTTTATTAATAGTAGCATGACGTGTTATACCAATCATGAATATATTTATAACCCTTTAATTTTTAAGCTACTTTTCATATCATTCTTTAAGTAATATGTGATGAAATAAAATACTAAAAAGAGAGACGTCTAAAGTACTTACTAGTTCCACTTAATATAAATAAAACTATTAGAGCAACGTTCCCAGCTCCATCGAGATAAGGCTTTAGCTCCGGACTGAAGAGACAGGTGACCACGGCCACCAGGAACAGGCACAGGATGAACACGGAGTTGAACAGCAGCGATAGTTGGAGACAACCTGGTCTCCGCTGAAATATTGTAAATATAAACTGTTAAGCTCGTAACAATAGGTCATTTTATATACAGAAATTAAAATCCATACTAATATTATAAAGCTAAAAAGTTTGTTTCAATATCAAGAACTACTAGTTCGTATCTAAAAAAATATTTCCCTATTGGATAGTCTATAGAGAGAATAAAGATATAAATAATTTACCGGGACTGAGCATTTGTAAAGCTGTATTTTTACATATATTTTAAATAATACGCTAACAATACAAAAGGTAATTAATAAATGACAGTTCATCATAAGGCTTAAATAAGGAAAAGAGAATAAAATGTTTAAAATGTCTAGAAACAGACAAAAACAATTTACTTTGCTTAAGACGTACAATACACGAACAATACAGGCTATTTACTACCACTTGATGGAAGAATCATTTAAGTTATGCTCACAGTTATATTTACCTAAATCATCTTTATGATCATTGATTATAAGTTTGTGAAAAACTTGGTAATTGTTATTAGTTCAAGCAAAATATGTACATACGCTATATTGACATGCATCCATTACTGCTATATATCATTCGATAGACACGGATATCTATAAATATACATCCGTGATCAGTACTAACGTAAGCAAAAAATAAAAAATGGTGAATTAATAAAAAGAAACGTGGTACGTTATGTTTCTCGGGTTATTTCTTTTAAACTTTAGATGTACTACTTACTCTTCCAATGCCGACAAGCGCGACTATATTGCTGATAGCGGAGAGAGTGGAAAACATGACCAATGTCATTGAAATAAGATTGTCCTCTTGTTCCCTCTCTCTATGCCTGGGAAGACTCCAGGATCCTCCAATTATAGCTGCTACACACGCGATCTGAAACATTTTGGATATTTTGATTGTGATTGACTAAACTTTTGTAGTGTCCTTTATTTTCCTTACTTATAACTTCTTGTTTTAGACAATCACTAAAAATACAGATTTGAAGTGGAGAGTGGTAAAAAAATAGTAATTTCAATAGTTTCAAATTCGAATAATTGTGGCACATAAGATTTTGATAGACATTTACTTTTGCATTTGGCACTTAGTCTTTATGTAAAAATATTACTTTTTGGGAATCCTGTCCTATAACTTCCATACATAAAAATAATACAACACAGTTGTATATTTTAGAATGTAATGTAACTCACTGTTGACAGCACACACAGCATAAGGCAGCCTTTTTCTAATGATAAGCAGCCGCAACACCGCCTAAGCATTGGCAACGCCATCGTGTTTCTGAAAAGAAGATAATCAAACATTTCAACGAATACAATATTGTTAGCGATATTTATACATGCGAGCGGCATCCCATCATCCCATACCCATCACTACCATTCCCACGTATATAAAAGAAGCACTCAGTCGTGACCAACCCTCTCCCCCTGATAAGCGTACGCAGGGTACCCCGGCGATCGCCAACCCTTCACGAGTGGCCATCAAAGTTCGTCATTTTTCTTCAGGGGCGTGCTACTTGCGTAATATGTTAAAGTAAGTAATTTCCTGGGCCGACCTGGGCGCACTATACTAGGCTACTGGGCGGACTATCGCAGTCAATGAAATACATTTCAACGCTGCGATGTCGTCATTATTATAAGTACGAGTATATTAAAGTGGGCAAATATAGAACAAGTGGATGTGACGGCATTCGGAGCAGGCCGCGGTTATTTCAGTCGCCATAGAGGCGCCTTCACACAACACTTACACTCTTGTTTGTGTTGATTAATATATATTCATTTATGTGTATTACTGTAGCAGTAATAAGACACTCCGTTCTCTACTTTCCGCCCAATTTTCGAGATATTGCGTATTGAGTAGCACCAGAGTGAGAAAATAAAAATATCTCTATTCCCAGTCATTAGTCAGCATATTTAAATAATTTAATTTCTCCGCTCGGGTAGAGAAAACGTTGGCGTTGAGTTCCGCCACTTAACACGCAACGTCTCTAACATTTAGATGTGCGTAAGGAACGTAGTGGTTTATCCTATTGATAATGTTGTCTCTCTTTACCCTGCTATACAGGAAAAAGGATGAAGCTGTTTTTAACACCGCTTGCAGTGTCACACGTCGAAAACGACTGTATTAAAAATTTAAAAATTCAATGAGCTTCACGCTGTTTCCCGCACACAGCAGAGTAAACAGTGGAAACCTAGTGTTAAAACACTCCGGTCCCCACTTTCCGCCGAATTCTGGAAGCATTGCGTGTGGGGAAACTCAACGCCGCACTTTGCCTCGACCAACACACCAGATGACCAGGGAGAAGAAATGAAAATATACATTTAAATAAATACTTCATTTCCTCAAGTGGGGAACGAACCTACAACTTGTTGTGTTTACAGTCACATTTTGTGTCGCTGCGCCACGGCTGGCCTCACTACTACTGAACGATGACGTCATAAATTTCTAGTTGTATCCTTGAATATCTTTGTTGGTTTCCAAATGTGAGATTCGTCCTTGTGCTATATAATCTGCTGTCTTTATTGCTATTTACGTCCTTGGCTTCGGATAGATGTTAGTGGATATGATGTTATATATAATGTTTGTTTTTTTTTAAATAAAACTGAGGTCGACTGACTGTAAGCGCGACCGACGACTGTTGGTTCGATTATCAATCGAAGTAATAGATTGTTATCATATTCTCACAGCTTGCAATATCTCGCATGTAGCAGCGTATGCAGAAGGAACCTGGGAACCAGCGTCAAGACACTCTGCTTCCATCAAGACACTTTCATTTCCCACTTTCTGCTAAATTCTCGAGGTATTGTGTATACAGTGGCGGAACTCAATGGTGCGATTTACCTTGTTACTAGAGCAAGGATATGAAAATATTGAAATAGTGCACTCCCTTAAGTGGGAATCGAACCTATAACTATCGTGTATAGTCACACGCTTTTACCACTACGACACGGTGTCTTCAATATTTAAATAAAATAATATTTGTTACTAATTGTATTTTTTAACATGGTAGGTAGAGTTTGGACGGAAGCACTAACAACGTAATTTTGATTTACAGATAACAATCATACTTGCATTTGTAAAAACAACTTTATTGTTCTCACTTTATGTTTATTTCAAATACCATATTACATTGTTTTTATTTTAGAAATAATACTTTTTTATATAATGTTCATAATAGAAAATAAAATTACTATTTGCACGATGACTCATATTAACAGCTGGGACGTTACTATGTATACATTCGTTCTCTTTTACGAAATATAACAAATTTATTTCACTATAAGCAATTTAATATTAGAACAACACTATTGTTTTACATTAATATAAGATTTATTTATATACAGTAAAAGCAAAATTTCCTTACTTTCAAAGAAAATCAGTCAGTCATTCAGTTCTATTTTGATCTCGCACTATAAATAATCAGCTTCCACTTAGAACTATGATACTTTAATGATTAAACACACATCACTATGGTTCGTACATTTTTTAAAAAACTAAAATTAAAACGTGTTTACACATTTTTTTATTAATCTATTATTATTTATTATTTTTTATTTCACGATTTGTCCACCAGGGCTTTATAAATAAGAATATTTATTTTTAATATATTTTTCTAATTATTATTTCTTGTTATTTATGTTTTGTTTTGTTCTTTATTTACACGTAAATTAAGGCACAGCACAGGTCGTCTTCGGTGTACAGTCGGCCGCGCACTACTCGTACTCACTAGCGCTTCCTACCGCCTGTCCTTGCTCAGAGTCATTAAAATAAAACGTTTTGATTGCTTCCGAATAGCAAGATGTGTATTTTGTAGTAATATATTATTATATAAAGTTTTTGATAGGGACTAGTGAGCAATGGCTTTTAAGAAAACCTTTAAATTTGTGAAAATTATCCAAGATCTGGGTTTCAATTTCGGTCTTGAATATGTTTTTTTATAATAGTACTTTTCTTTCCTAGTTGTGGAATAGTAGTTTGTGTATTGACAAGAGCTGCTAAGTACATCACTTTTTTATTAAAAAATGTTTAACCTCTACCTTGAAGGAATTCAGGCAAAGTTAATTATTAAGTTTAAGTTTATATTAAAAATTATATTACAAGAATAACCCGACTGCAGTATATCCCACATATAGAAGGGTAAGGAGAGGGAATCTGGAAAGATCCGAACGGGAACCCTTTAAGACACTTCTGTTTCTCACTTTCCGCTGAGTTCTGGAGGCATGTGGATATTAAAGGAATACAATGAAAGGAATTAAATAATAATTACTAATACCAATACAATTAATAAATTGCATCTTATGAGATTTACTAAATGATTTATTTTTTTATTTTGCTTTTAAAAATGCTCCCAATGTTGCTCCACTACTATCTAATTTATCAATGAATATTGCATAAAAATCGGTTCCGCTCTGTCGGAGATGGAGATCATGCCAGACTAATAGAAATACAGACTGATGAATGATTTAAAATGGTTTATTTAGGTTTTATATTCATGTAACAACTTACAAACACGGTTAATATTTAAATTACAGGCAAACATTTCAATTTCATTTAATTCTGAAAGATATTTATAATAACGCCTGTCAAAAAAATTTTGCAAAATTACTTATTTAAACATTTGATATTCACTCAGACCTAAGGCCAATCATGACGCAGGAGTACAAGCGTGCGACTGTCAGTGTCAACACATTAGGTTGTAGGTTTGATTCCATCTCTAGAAAGTGATATATTTGTTATTTTCATTTTTTTGCTTTGGTAACGAAGCAAATAACGGCGTTGAGTTCCGCCACTAAACAACCGTCGCACTACAGTCACACCCTTGTGCCCACCACCTTGCGCCACCACGGCCTCAACGTTATTTAAAAGACCAGTAAAGAAGAAATTTTCATGCATTGTAAACACTTATTTAGTAGCAATATTGAATGCTATATTTTATATTGGCATAAATATTTTATTCGCAAAGCGACTAAAATATTACTAACACTAAGATATACTTAACAGTGAAAATTACATTTACTACTATTTTTGAGAGATTACTGTGCACAAACACGCAGACAAACAGATAAAGAAAAATAAATTAATTGTGTAGAGTTTTGTTACATTTGCAACTACCTCCAATAATATATTTTGTCATATAATTATAGTCATACAGTTTTATCTATATATATAAAAGGACTTGTCCTCACTGAGTGAGGTAAGACGCACAGCCGTAACCGCTGTGCGTAGAAACGTGGAATTTGGACAGATGTTTACTTTTGTAATCTCTGACATCCACTAAGAAGGGATTTTGAAAAATTTTAACCCTAAAGGGGTGAAATAGGGGTTCAAAGTTTGTATGGAAAAAAATTTAAATCGGCACCGATTATTATAAAATTTGAAATTTAGATTTTAAAAAGTATTTAATTGAACACGTATTTCATCGTTTTCTAGAATTTTCCCGCTAAGGGTGCAAATAAGGGGTTGAAAGTTTGTATAGGAAAATTCTTAAATCGCCACCGATTTTTATAAAGTTTGATATTTAGACTCTTAAAAATATTTAATAGAAAATATGTTTCATGGTTTTCTAGAATTCACCCCCTAAGGGTGCAAATAAGGGGTTAAAAGTTTGTATGGGAAAATTCTAAAATCGCCACCGATTTTTATGAAATTTGAAATTTAGACTCTTAAAAATATTTCACTAAACACATGTTTCATGGGTTATTAGAATTCACCCTTAAATACGCAAGCGAAGCTGCGCACGTCCGCTAGTTATATATATATAGATAAACCCCGCCTGTCGCTACTTTGTAATTAAGTCATGCTGTCATGCAGTAGAGTCCCGGGAGTTAACACCGCAGTTTGTCGATCAGAGCAAAGTACTTTTGTATTTATTAAGGAAATAGTATATTCATGATTCATTTTACAATTTCCATAGAATCTTATCTTTCAGCCCAGAGTACCTACAGCGAAAGCATTAAGTACTCATGTTATTGGAATATCGGGAAGTACCTTTTCATTAATACACATATAATTGGGTAATTTATTCAAATTAAATATTAAATAATAATATGAACATTTGAGACGAGTCGTGGTTCGATCCCCACTCGAGGAAGCGAAATAATTTTCTTCGCTCTGGTGTCGAGATACAGCGTGAAGCTGGTATAAATATGTAGAACAATCTATCTATACATCTATACACATAATAA
>HE670504.1:467040-491445 GCA_000313835.2 Heliconius melpomene melpomene | reverse complement strand
CTCATACAAAATGCTAACTTAGTTAATGGCACCGGGATTGATGGTGACTGCCGTCGGTAGCGTAGAACGGCCGGGTCTATACAGCACACGCCTAAAACCTATTAATAAATAAATATCAACAATTTACAAAAATATATATACATGGATATAATTCGTCAGTGTACTTCAGCTTCATCCTTAAAATCGAGTGATATTAATATCTTTTATTATTTTCATTAACTGCTCTAATACATTAGTAACAAAAGTACATAAATATAATTAAGGTTTATATGATTATAGGATTTATGTAAAAAAATAATTAATTTCATATAAAAAAATATTTTTAGCACAAATATAAATAGAGTAAATATGAATAAGTTCTTTACATATAAGCATGAATCGTAATAATACATTCATTAATCTCTACATTACAAGACGGTATGCAAAGTTTCCTAGGAGCCGCTCGGTTCAGTATCCTCACAAGGCAAACAAGCTACAAGTTACTAAGGGAAACATTCAATACACTTTTTTTTATAGCTAGTTAAAAACCGGAACTTGTCACATCAGGTTGATATATCGAAGATGTAATTATTTTTATCGCAGACTATTTTTATTTTTTTTAGTAAAAAACCGACAGCAAGAAGTATAATTTTCTAAATAGTGCAAAAAAGTCATCACGTTTATTCATCATTTTGACTATTCCGCTTCCTTCCAGACCGCTATTTTTTTCTTTTTATACGGAAATTTTGACAACAAAAAAAAATAAAAAATAGGTAAGTCAAGAAGTACTTAGAAACAATTTCTTTTGTTGTGATCTAAATATTTTTGAAGTCCGTATCTTCATTCGACATATTTAAAAGGTTTCGTTTCCCAGTCTAACTACCGATCATGAAATGTCTCCGGAAATAGGTGACTAGTCGTGGTCGTTCTGAATTTAGCTGTACCAGATTTAGTTTTAGGATTGTTCTTACTTTTGATTATTTTCTTCCTTCCTTTGACAAGAAAATATTTTTTGCTTATACAGTTTTTGCTAATTAAATATTATAGTTTGGATTAAAATTCTACTTTTTAAAATGTGTGTAAAAAGTCTATAGAATGTAACAGTATGTTTTTATTGCAGTGCATTATTCTCAGTACTTGAGCTTTACAACAGACTTAGTGTGGGGACAGTTCATCAAATTAAGTATTTCAAAAATTGAACTTGCTTATAAAATACAATACAGTAGTCTCAAGTAACATACCTATTAGTGAACAGTTTCCCTATTTCATGATGAAATCACCACAATTTCTTTAAGCGCTCTATAATATCATAAGCTGTGTAAATCGAGCAATTTTTCATTAAAGGCAAATAAATACACAAATAAAAACTTGTCCATACATAATGAAGTCGATATCAAAAACAGGCTCCAATTGAATGCATAAGATAATTCAAGCGATAGGTATGTATAATTTTGAATCACATTGGCGTAGTAAAATTTTAAATGTATTATCTTTTCTCACTGTCAGAAAATAGAAGAAAGAGAGAAGAGAATATTGCTCCTTACTTGTTGATTGTCATATGTGAAATAGCAGTAATTATATGGAACTCTCTCCCCTTCTTCAGGATTGTACTGTCTGTAACGAGGATAACATTTTCGAAAGCTCGTGCATATCCCTCTCTCGCCGGTTTCTCTCTGGCACTCGTCACTCTAATTAAAATATGAAATTAAAATTTTTATTCCACTTTGACACTAGAACTCTACTTCGAATTTCTAAGCTTTAAAGTGCCAATACAGTTTTCTATCATTATCAGCTGCTAAGATTAATAACTTATCTATATAGTAAATTAATTTTATTGAAGAAATAAATTTAAAAATATAATATAAATAATCTTAAGTAATTGGTCTCAAAACAACGTCGGTTATAATAAAAATGAAACTATCTTTGAGGATAAAAATAGACTTACTTGTCTAGATTGTAACACTAGTTGTTTTCCATTTTCTTGAGTGCTGTTCGATTCGCGTTTTACTCGTTCGTTGTTCACTGCAATAAGGCACAAAACAAATCCATTACATTCCTCTTTTTCTTATTTTAAAAACACCTATAATAAAGTCGGTGGCGTAGCGAGCTTTACTCGCGCCCGGGGCAAAATACTTTTACAGCGCCCCCAGGCTAACCCTATATAATTTCATATGTATGTTTAAATAGTTCTGAGGACTATTTGGCGCCCCTTGCCTCCCCCTCCCCCACTACGCTACTGACAAAAGTGTCAAGGAAAATAAGAATTATTCATTATTCGTCATTCATAATTGTTATATTACTTTACAAAATATAAAAATAATAAGAGGCCAGTCGTGGCGCAGCCACACAATCGTGGCCTGGTGGAGGTAGATTCCTAGAGTGAACTCTAGGAAATAAAATACTTAATATTTTTTAGCTCTGATGTCGAGACAAAGAGATGACAGATGCGTGTTGACTTTAACAAAAGCTACTACATATTCTTTTAAAAGAAATATTACATAAAATATACATGCAATAGAAGCTACATATTTCAAAGTACCAATAAAGTTTTTTTTATAGATTTTTTTTAATTGAATTTGAATTTAATTCAGCAAACAATAATGTAAAGTAATTTTTCTGATTATAATGTAGTTATGTATAAAAAGCCAAGCCAAGATGCCAAGTTTCTAGATGCAGACTAATATTTTATGGAGAAACTTGAGTTGAATACAAGCACTCTATTTATTTTTTTTAAAGTTAAACAATAATGAATATAATAATAATAATGAAAATGATCAACTTACATCTGTCCAACTGTACCATCCATGTGAATATCGACATATATTTAAAATAAGTAAGCATATAGCATTTTTCAAAAATAATTAACGCCATTATCGCACCGTCTTTTTAAAACAGGTATTGCTTATATAAATAGATATAGAGTTAAATAGTAATTGAAGGAGAGGTTATATATAACATTTAGTTAGTTTTCGTTTTTTTTATTATAATAGATGATAAAATTATCTAGGTATATTATATCAAATATTAACGCCACGCTATGTACATTAGAGCGAGAATTGTTTGTGCAACAAATTGGCATATTTAATGTTATATCACATAATTATTACCTACTAATTTGCTCTCTCTTTCTTCTGCTCTTGAAATGATTAAAATTTTTTTGGAAATCATATAAACAATTGAACGTAGCCAGATATGAACCCGTCCAGAGGCGGGTCTCTAGGTTCTATTTCGCTAATATGAATCTAGATCGTAAGTACACAATGGTAAAGGGAAAGAAGTTTTTATTGCAGGATAATTGACGACATAATTATTAGGTAAATGTAACCTTTATATCGACGGATCTTAATAATAAATTTTACTTGTATGTCAAGGTAACTTCTGCTTGATCTATTTAAATATAATTTTATTGATTGTATTATTGTTTTATTGCATATTTTACACTTAATATGATGAAACATGATGAAATTAAATACAAATATTTCTATAAGACATTATTACATGAGGCGGTCATGGCGCAGCAGAAGCACAGCGTAAATGTTGTAGATTCAATTCTCACTTGAAGGAATGACAAGGAATGACAAGACAGAGCGGTGAGTTCCGCCACTTAACTCAAGCGACAAAAAAATCGGAGTTTTCATTTCATTTTGGTTGTTAATCCTAATCTAATTAATTAAATACTTTATATGTACATGTGTATATCAGAGGCATTACTGTCTAGATTCGTTCAATAACAAAATTCGGGATTAAATGAATAAAAATATTATAATTACATAATAATATTTTATCCAAAAATTAATTCATTTTTTTGGTTTTCCTTGTAATAGCACCTACAGTGAGTAATAAGCCTTATTTATTATTCAGTTAACGTCGAAAAAGCATCAATCCCAACGTGCAAACATGTTATTTTGTGACGATGGGTACATAACGGTGTTCGATCAGTATCAACGTACTGGAATTTGATTTGATTTTAATGGTATGAACGGTAAGCTTGAATGTTAATAATTTTGTGTACCTATAAATAAATACTTATCAGATGCAATGACAAATACTTATAGCTTATTCTTTTATTTTATAAACAGATAAAGGATCTCTTTATATCTGTTTTTTTTCTGAATATCACGCAATGTCTCGATTTCTGGTGAAAAGTAGAGAACGCAGTGTCTTAATTTTAAGTTCTCTCTGCTTGCCCCTACTATTTGAGGGGTAAAAGCGTGAAAATGATTTAAAAATAATAAATTAATTTTTAACAAAAAAAAAACCGACTTCTAAGAACGAACGATAAAAAGTGAAAAATAATTTTACAAAGATTTTTAATTTTGAAGTCGAAATGTTGAGGCAAAGCGCGGCGTTGAGCTCCGCCACTTAATACCCAATGCCTCGAGGATTCGGCGGTAAGTGTCTCTATCTAGATTCCCTCTGCCTACCTTACAGCAGCGTGAAGCTGATTTAATTTTCTATCTTTATATATGACTTTAAAGTTTACTTTTAATTCTAATCTATCCATTGACTGAATAAGAATAATGTAAAATGTAAACATTAAATATTTTTTGCAAACAAGGTCAAAATTGCAAATGATTACCTAATTGAAAACAAAATATGACGAATCATGTCATGAATCTCTTTTTTTTTAATAAAAAATAGAGATGTGGTTCGCCAAAAAAAGAGAGACAGATGATGAGGTGACACACAAGTGATGATCACTTACAGGTTAACAAACTTTGAAGATTTAAACAACTTTTTAAAAACTTGAGGTGCGATAAATCCATATTGTGCCTAAAATTTAATTATTATGATACTTTTTTTTGTTTTTACGATTAAGATTAAAATTTACATGTTGTTTTTTTCACGTAACAACCAGGAGCCGGATTAACCAAGTAACCCAAAATAATCTTTCTTAGTCCTTAGATTTCTAAATATTAGATTTTTTTTTATTACGAATTTAATAATTAATTTAAATAATAAACGCATTTTTATTGTATTTGTTTTTATTTAAACAACAACGTGAAGGTAATAATAGTCCTTTTATGATAAACTTTATATTGTAATAAAACATTGAAACTGATCTACTGATTTTTTTGCACTTAAGATTTATTTATAAATTTTTATTGATTTATATTTTATTATAAGTACCTTAATTGATTGACAAAGATAAGCACGTAAAAAAAGAAGATTATTTATTTACTAGACACGCCTATTTATTGAATAAGCATAAACAAATAAAATAGGAATACATAATTACTACCGTACTTCATTACCATTACCAAAACGTTATATTAAGATTAAGACGACTTTTTACTGTCATGCTATCAAATACACTGATTTATAAATACCAAAACATTATATTTGACTATCTCTATCAATTACCGGCTTAGCATTTAAAAATGTCGCATGTAATTATATTGAATTTCAATTCACTGTCAGTAAAAACAATTTATTATTATCGGGATTCCGGGTTCAGTCCGATGGTAGGAAATGTCAACAGCGTCACAACGTTCTTCTAGTTCTAACGAATGGCTTCGACGCGAGCAAAAAATGTAACAAGCAGTCGATTTTAGAGGCAACGGGTTGAGGACAATGAGTGATTGATAATGACGGGTGCGCGTGGGAGGAGGAGCATTTGCATTGAATTGATACGCAGCGTCTTCCGAATAATGACCCACGTGTGTTAAATATGCAAATGATGTACTAAACTTTTCAAGAGATAAATGATATCTTCATATTTTTAGGAAAATTTAGTTTATATAATTTCGTCATACTATAGATGGACTCTAGCCTCAAATGTAGAGTGTGTTATAATTTATTTTCAATATTATTTTTATGTATACAACTAAAATAGTTACAGAAAATAATATTAATAACGTATTTTTTTTTTATTGAATCTCTACATATTCGAAGTAAAGAAACAAATTAAAATTATAAAAATACGCATATTAAAATAATTATCTAAAAATACGCATATTAAAATAATTATCTAAAATAATCTATGCTATTTTAATGACATTAAACTTACCGTTAATAAACACGGCATCATCAGTGCTGTACACTTCATTTTCTTCTGCAAGTTCAGTTCTAAGTACATCTGCGAAAACAATCCTGAAGCCAACGAGTACATTTACAAACAAAATCCCATATTTATATTTTGATTTTAATATCATTTTATGTAATTAAGAAGAAATGCATTCACTGTAAACAAAAAAAAGCGCCTTAATTCGCGAACACGTTCCGAGGATGTGCGACCGACAAGGAGTCACTTCGCAAAATGCTTTGGCTACCTGATCTTGCGCCTTTATAATATTTTTACACTGTCGCTCTACATTAGGTTGGAAGATAACACAGCTTTTTCTCTTTTTGTTATTAAACTGACATTTACTGTGCGATACAAAACGTTTTATATCATTATGTCGAGATTTTTGTATAATAAATATTAAGAGCCGTCTTCAATGTTAACTCCTTATTAGTAAATACAATACACTCATTTTACTATACCTACAACAAAGTAATATTTTCCAATATCAACGGATCAATGAACCATAATTTTATTGTGAGGGCATAAATATTACTTATTCTGTACAGCGCGGCGTATTAAATCGAAATACTCGTAAACGTAATTTAGGAACATTAAGAAATTATTATTTTTAAGAATAAATGTTATTAATGTAAAGGTACGATAAAATATTTTTGTTTGTAAGAAATAATGTGCGTATTTTAATTTGATTGAAATTACGAATTCAAGACAATGGTTGTTGAGTGGAATCACGTTTTGTCTTACTTTGGAGAGGAAATGAAAATAATTTAGAGTGAGATCGAACCCATGGCCATTGCTTTTACAGTTTTAAAGACATACCACTGCGCCACCGGGCTCCTTTGAATGTAAATGAGACACTAAAATAAATGAAACTAAACGAAAATGATATTGCATTTATTGCGAAACCATTAAGCTCCAAATTAATGTTATATTTGAATGTCAATCACTTTATAATCTGAAGCTTTAAAAGTTCTTTTGTTAAGCTTTTATGTTACCTTAAAGGTTACTTCAAATGTTTTGGTAAAACGTAAAACTTATTTGTCCCTTTGACGTCTCGATTGTGCGGTTACATTTAATCTTAAAATAATTATTATTGAGGCCAGCCGTAGCACAGGGCCACAAACATCCGACTATAAATGCGACAGATTGTTGGTTCGATTCCCATTCGAGGAAATGAAATATTTATTTTCATTTCTTCGCTCTGGTGAGGAGGCAAATCTTGGTGATGAATTTAGCAACTCAACGCGCGATGTCTCAAGAAAGTAGGGAACTCAAGTATCTTTTTCTTTGGAAAACGGAGTTTCTTCAGATCCCCTTTGCTTACCCTGCTATGTGCACGGTACAGCGTGGAATTCTAAAAACTATTATTTGCTAGTCATTATTTTACGATTTGGCAACATTTTTTTTGAGCATACCTTTCTTACATGCCAGTAAAGCTCAAATAACTAAGCTGATGCATGTAGATCATACGAAAGAGATTAAGCGGTCAAAAAAATAAAACTACACAATAATGAATTGCATTTTAAAATCTTCTGTTATTATTTTTGACAGTCATCATAAACCTGATTTGACGAAATGAAAATTAACTTTTAACTAAATTACTTTTAACACATAGTGTGATTGCCAGAGGTTAACTTCGTCACCTAACTCGCTATCCCCAAATGGATGGATACGGCTTATTTGCTTTTAACAGGACAATTTAATATTATAATTTTTTTCTACACCGCAAACATATGAGAAAAAATTATTGTTTTTCAATCACATTCATAAATATTTTTATACCGAAATTTCACCTCCAGATAGGAAAAGTTTGTTCAATTTTTACAAAAAAATCTGTGTCCATGGCCCATTGCATACTTATGAAAATAATGGTTCAAAAATATATATTCTTACCAAATTACTTATATGTGATCAATTTAGTAGGTAGGTTATTGAAAAATATAGTACTAATTATTCAGAAACACACAGCTATCACTTTACCCACTTTCCGCCTAAATAAAGGCATTTTGTTTTGAAAGGCGGAACTCCAATGTCGCATTTTGCATAATCAACATGAGTACGAGTATGAAATGTGACATTTTAAATCTAAACATTTAATCTGACTAAAATACCGTAGGTAAACAACATTCTGTATTTAGTGATGAACTTAACACTGCTTTTTAGCTGTATCTGCTATTAGAGAGGGGGAAATGAAAACATTATAATTATATTTTATCTCATCGTAAAATATTCCATAAATAACTATTTTTCTGACTAAATTATCGTTCTTAGTAATTATCTTTGGGTAACGGAAGTTCGTAAAAATCTCCGTACAGAGATATTAACAACATAAATAAGTTGTTACGAGAAAGAATTTCGACGTATTTTGATGAGAACGTTTTTTTTATTGCACTTTTTCTAAAAAAGTACTCATGTTTTATGTGTGGCATAACAGTTACAAGTACAAGTGTTAAAAATATAACATATTTTTTTCCTTTAATTAATATTTTTAAAACCTAAATCTTTTGTTCCTTTTAAAATCTCTTTGCAAAGTTTTACGGTGTCGTGTATTTAATTATTGAAATACCGTAACGTCAGTCAATATACACTGTACACATCTAAATCACAAAAGTCGTCTAATTCAGTGTCAATGACCTTTGAAAAAAATCTCATACTATTTTGCACTCATTAATCTTACCTATTCTACTGACATATGATTGATACATCTGTAAATTGGCGACCATTTAGTACTTACACAATGCTTAAATTACATTTACAGAGATATTTTTTAAGATGCACTAGTTGCAATGTTTTGAACTACTTAGTTGGACATTTTAATCTTGTCCTTAACATTTAAAATCTTAAATGCTGTTTGATTTATTTGCTTATTTTCTTTTGCAACCTTTTAGTGTCTCGCAGAGGAGTTTAAAAAATGGAATAAGGTTCGCAATTCTTTTACTTGATAAATTCTGTCATTGTGTCATATTTTTCTTTTTGTCAATACATGATTGATTAAGTTGTCACATTTAAACATTGTTATTTTAACTGTGGTTTACCTTTTTTTATATTATTAAGATAATATTTGGAGTCCAAATGTTACCAGCAACAAAAATAGTCACAACTCACATTATATTTTTCGTGAAGTCTTACTGATTTATACAATTTATACTATACAATGGTAATTACATCGTATTCATTTAAAGAGCGCTAATAATAACATGTTTGTTATCATTAATCTAATGTAGAGACATACCGTTATGCTATACTTAAGACGATTCTTTAGAGTAGGGAGGTTTGCCACACCAATTTTGGCTCATACATATACGAGTAAGTATACTTTGTATACAATTTTGCGTAGGTTGCGGATGTAATATAAAATATTTTAAGATTCACACTTCAAACTAAACGTGAACGATTAAAAACAAATATAAGTAGGCCCAGGATAGATTAGTTATATCAAAATGTAATTAAATATCGTCAGATATTAGAATTTTGTTGCATACTAAAGTAGTCAGGGTATCAAAGTACCCGAGTATGGAATGTTGCAATAACATACATAACATTAATTTTCATCTTTTTTTCTAACTTGCTTATAGGACAAAAAAGACATAGGGCACTGTCACCATACTCGGACGTCTTTTTACGAGAGACAAACCAGTTTATAAATAGCAGCAGCAGTATGAATATTCTATATAAATATGCTACACTAAATAATTAAAACCAAAAACATAAGAATATTGCACAATATTGAGTTGGTTTTAACAGTAGCTATCACAAACTCTAACTACTTCATGAAATTTATTTTAATTTATTAAAATACGTACAAATCTGCTATTCGAAGTAGTTCATAGAGTATATTCAGGTAAATGTACCTACTACTTATTTTATACAAAGCCTTATTTTGTATAAATTATTTTATACTCATGAAACGATGTTGTATATTTGCCAGGCATACTCGTAGAACCTTCTAACTTTGGAGAGACAATGTGAACTCTTAAGTTATTTGCTCAATAAATTTCTGCAGGGTTTTATTTATGTGTAAATGTTCTATTGCACAGGGTTAATATTGACGGGTTAAGTAAGTAAATGCCTTTACACCATTTTTCATTTTTTTTTCTTTTTTCTGTTTTTTTTATTTAAGTTAATTTATGATTGTTCTTTCGGTTTGTGTTTTAGTTAATTAATATCAATTATGGTGTAATAAAGTATGAAATAAATAAATAAATAAATGATTAAGTGAACGTTCTGTATCGGCATTTGGGATCCATTCTGATTCTCATCAGTCTTTCGTCCGTTGGTTATTCTTCCGCTTCTTCTCACATATGACAATGGTTTTGATCAAAGTGAGCTTTGATCCAAAATGTGTCGTCCCTACACATATTCCACCCTCATAAGAAAGTCGATCTCATAAAATTCTGTCATTATTGATTTCGAATTATTTTATTATATTGTTAGCGTACTCGTGTAAAAGTGGGTAGATGTAGGTGAAAAAGACTATAAAAGCAGTGGAATTGTGTGAAACGTAAGGGCAGTTGCTGGTAGGCAACGGCCCCTATTGGAAGGAAGCTCGTGTGTAGTATTGTTATTGGGTGATACATATCACTTATTACAATTACGTGGAATCTCTTACCGAATATATTAGAAAGATATAGACGATAAGTATGTGTTCTCCAAATATTTGGAATAGTTAATTATAAGATAAGTTACACTTTTATAAATTGTCTTTAAAAAATGCTATTATGATTTTAATACTTGTAATAATTTAGTATCTCTGTCTAATTTTTTCTTAATGACACCTACTATTCATTAAAAATGAGTGATTGCATTTTTTTATGTTATATAATTTTATAGTTTTTACGTGTAAACTATTGGCTTTTATTATCAACCTAACGAGGTACAACTAAGTAGCATTACAGCATTTAGTTTACCCGTTAACCCACCTGAGTTCATCTTGAGTCAACATCTCAAAATGAACTCTGGACTCTAATATTCAGAATACATGTAACGTCAACCATATACAGAAACAATGATTTAATTCGTACATTAAACACATGGTGCACATGCCACTAGTGGGTGACGTAAACGTCACGATTGTGAGTTTGGGCTCATTCGATTCGTCTTAACATATTTGGTTAATTTCTCCTTAAAACGAGGATCTAACAATGGTCTGGAAGGTGGCTGAGTAAACCTTGAACTGCCTACTAATAAACATTTTGCCTACTAATAAACAGTTTGGGCTCATTCGGTTTGTATCTAAGGTAACTAATTTAACCATCTTCCAAAGATTGTAGCGTCATGAAAATTGGCAGCTGTATATAGTTCTGATGACAATATAATAATACGAATTAATCTGATGAAGGTGCCGGAAGATATGAACTGGAACTTCATAATAGAACATCGTACCATAGCCGCGTTTGGACTTATTAAGAAAGTCTTATAAAGAACTTTGACCGCGATTAGATTTCAAGGTCTTATGATGAAGCCGGAAGACAGGAACTGGCATTCCATGATGGAATATCGTATCATAGTCGTGTTTGCACTTGTGAGAAAGATCATGTAATGGACTTTGAATACGATCAGGTTTCAACGTTATAACAAACCTATTATTATATATTGACTTGTAAATATTAAGTGTAAACAGTATAAATATTGACATAGATGAGTAAATAAAATGTATATAGATCTGTACACGGAGAGTGGAAAATAGTATAATATTGATATATTTATATACGAAATAGATTGCCGTGTAAATAAGGTAGTAGGCTGTTAAAGATCCCACCCAAGCCAAGGTGAGAAACGTGCCGAGGGCTGAAAGGCATGCATGGCAGGGTGGTTTATAATAACATGTCGCTAGCGTCACCTCAGGGAATCGGGCGAAACCCTTGCCTCTCGCCCACGGACCTCTGGGTGGGGTCGGCCGTTTAATTGTTCACTACAAATGGGAATAATGTGGAAAAAACTAAAAAATAAAATAATAGTTTAAGTAACACTAGAAGATCACACACTATGGATCGTTCGGGTTAGTCTCCAAAGGGTTACAAAGGGAACCAAAGATATCTCGTCCACGAACAAGAACTCTACATTTTTCCATTGTTGACGCATTATCCTGATGCATGACGCATAGCAGAAACGAAGAGGCATTTAAAATGTGGGTGAATGTCTCCTAGCTGCTTGCACATGTTTTGTCTGAGTTGAACAAACTGGTACTTTGAACAGACTGCTGTTGTTTTCTGCAACTCCAGTTAGAGCGTCTTCACTTCATTTCTGAGCAAGTTATACAAAAAGTCTTTCCTGTTGGAAATCTTATTTTTCATTTTATAGGCTAGGTGGCAGTGGTATCTAACCACTTAAATTTATAGTTCATTACAAACATTACTATAACTTAAGGAAAAGCCATAGATCTTTACCATCCAAAATTAAGCATAACAAGTATGTATCATGGTTTGACTTATACATATTTAAGATCACCCCTTACGATTAATTCAACAACATTAGCATCATCGTCACCATCACCGTCAACATCTCAAGGACTTGACTTTAGTAACAAAGGAATTCCAGCTGGAATTATTGGATGTCCTATACAAAAAAAAGCAGAGAATTCCACAGCACACCTACGATAAAGAAACTTTAGGTGAAAATTATGAGGAACAACTGGATGACAGCGATGGATTTAATGTAATGATGAATTTATTTTTGACGGCGACGACGCTGCGCGTGTCCGTTAGTATTAAATACATACAAACACTTTTTGTTTTTTTTATAAAGATTAGATGAGTTTTTTTAGATTTATAGATAAAAAATATATCAATCATAAAAAACTTGTTTAATATTTTAATTTAGACAAAACTGGAAAAAATCCAACTAATTAAAAAATATTCACCAAATAAAACAAGCGACCTTTGTGTGCGAGTAGGGATAGAACCTAACCTGTATTTTTAAGTTAAGGCTTATTACACAGTTTTACTTAATTTTTGAATATAACAAAAATAATACTACAATTTCAATCTTCACCATCTTTCTCCACCGTCCAATCCTCTTTGCACGGCAGCGATTTTTATCGAACTTGAGGTTAATACTGCTACAGCCTGTTGTGGGGAGAAAAGGGTACTTTGTCCCTGAAAAGGTGCAAGCACTACGCTACGTGGCCGATAGAAGTATATATCCTTCGCTGCTGAGGCGTCACTTACGGGACTCGAACTTAGCATTGCGGCCGTCAATTGGGCTGGAATTTATTTTGTAAAGTTTCAAAGATAGTTATCTATATGACTTCAATAGCGTGTTTTACACTTACGCCTATTTCGCGATATCTAATAATAAAGTTCGGAAACATTATGGCGCAGGACTGGCGTATCTCGCGTAGACGTCCAAATTACATGCTATAAAAGGCAAAGCTTAACTGCATTTTTTTGATGATGGAATAACTTTTGCTCCTAAGTTTCAATATGCCAAAAAAGGCCATATATCAGTTTGTCACAAGATTCCTTATTATGGACTTATGAGACATATGTCGCCAACTTTTTTTAGAATTAATATAATAATATTGAATGTTTCTGTACTACAATGTACTCACATTTATTTTAATATATTTGCAACGCACGCGGTTAAAGCAATTCAATGGCGTTAATTATTACAGTTATTTCGCTATTTAAGGCTAACTAAGAACTACACTGTGATGTTATATAGCTTATAGCACTCCTGACCAATGTAGCTTTTAATATTAAAAAAATGTAAACACAATAAGTAATTCCAGAGATCTTAGCGTTTAAACAAACAAACAAATAAACTTTTCTGCTTTTTAATATTAATAGTATACTAAATATATGCTTGATTAAAGCTTTGAGTATTTTGATGTTTTTGTTAACTTATTATATACCGCGAAACGTGGGTGACATTGAGAGCAGGTAAGTTGATGCAATCTTAGCTGCCAACGGTATTGTATACATATTACCTAAGAACGACTTGTAGTAAATCGCAGATAAAGCTTAACAGCTCAAGCGACAACTCGTGTGAAATTGTTATCAACAAATAGTTTATTTTTAAACAACTTTGTTTAGTATTTTTTATATTAAAATGTTTTTACGATTGACAATTGTCATAGGCTTAACGGCTACCTGTTTAGGGTCTGTTGATGTCGGTAAGTTTATTTATATACATTTTTAAATATAAAGTAAACGGTTATCAATATTGTCACCATTAAATATATATATTTTTAAATGTATCATTATAATTATTTTTTTCATTACATATCAATAGAGACCAATATTTAATTTATAATATTAGATTTCCATAAATAAGATTTTTTAATAGATTTACTATTTACTAAATATTTACTTTTAATTTTTTTGATGATGACATTTTTACTAGTTTAATATATTGAGGCCAGTAGTGGCGCAGGGGCACAAGTGTGATTGTAAACGAGACTGGATGTGGGTTCGAGGAATATTTATGTAGGCTCCCTCTGCCTACCTTGCTGCTTCCCTTGTTCTCTCTGCTTACAAGAGCGAGGAAATGAAAATATACATGTCACGTATACGTCGCATGCTTGTGCCTCTACGCCCCGACTGGTCTCGTAGTAGGTAGGTACGTGGTGATCGAGTTATACAACAAAATACTATTAAACTTCTAGCTATCTGCATTCAAATGTGAATTAAATCAGAAAAAATAATTAAACCCATAATTTATTGATGTCACTATTATTTTAATCATTATTATTTATTTTTCAGAAAACTATTTGAAAGTTTGTCATAGGAACTCTCCCGACGTAAACGACTGTCTCGTGGAAGCTGTCCAAAGCGGTATTGCAGCTATGGCCGACGGTATACAAGAACTCGGTGTACCGCCTATTGATCCTTACTTACAAAAAGAACAACGTTTTGATTATAAGAATAACCAGGTAAGTAAGTTTTTATAAGTTAGAGTGTGGACGGTCTCCAAGAAGCGCGGGTTCATATCCCGTGTCATATAATATTTTAAGGTAGAGTGTATTTATCAATACATGAAACTCAATTCAATCTATTTTTACATGGTAAGTTTATACTATGAAATAAATAAAAAATAGAAATAAATTATAAAGTTACTTTTTCATACATATTATTTTAAAAAAATATTAAGTATATTTTGTCATTTAGTTGAGCATTTAATTTAAACAAATCCTTGTAATATAACATTGCATTCTCGACTTATCACCCAGTTTGAGGTCACATGCGTTGTATACTAGAAAAAAGATATAGACATTGCCTCAAATTGTATCGAACCCATAGATCACCATAGGCAGACACTTACCGATGTTTAGACTGCGCCATGATGGTGTCAGTTACTAAATAAGAGTTTTATTTTGATTCATCTTTTATTTTATTTAAATCAATTGAAGTTTAAATTCATATATTTTTTTTTTTTTCTCCAATGCAAAAACAAAGGTTTTACAAGTTTGACGTGTGTGTGTGTGTATCTGTGGCATGGCAGCCCCCAAAGGAATTAACCGATTTTGATCTAGTTAAAAAAGTCCAAGCCAAACAGATATTGCAGATAGAATCTAGTCTATGAAAACGTACGTAGCCAGTACTTGTGTAATGGTAATATGAGAAATAGAATATAATCTATTAAGCCTAGGTTCATGTATAAACTATATAGTATATACCTTCCATTTACTATCAAGCTTCATTTTTCCTGCGACTTTACGCTCGTGGTCAGATGGGAATAGCCTAAAGTTGCGTATGTCTTGTGAGTCCTTATTCGTGACACATTCTAAACGTCCGAGGTGACTCCGACCGCTCGTCTTGTGAGTGACATCGAAGTGATTGCCGTCATGTAGGTAATATGGCTTTACGCCTTCCTCGGCAAATGGACATTATAAAGTCATTTTGTCAATTCGGAGTACTAGTTTCTGAGATTAGCGCCTGAAATGAAACAAACTCATAAGCTTTATAATCTTAGTGTAGAAGTGTAGATTTGATGATATTTGATAATTAATTTACGTCAAAACATATTAAATTTTAATATTATTCTTAACCATTCATATTTAAAATATGAACTCTCCACTTTAAATATTGTATTAGGTTATAAGGAAAATTATGTGTTTTATTTGCAAATATTTCACAGCCTTGTAATATTGAATATAATATTTGTTGTACTATGTATATTAAGATTTTTGTAATGATCAATAATGTAATAAGCGCAGAATAATTTATAATCTAAAGAAACTTTTAACTTTCTGCCTAATTTTCAACATATTGCGTATAATAAATATAACTCATTCCCACGGGTTCTAATCGCACCCACAGCCGCTGTGTTTTACGATATATATAACTAGCGGACGTGCGCAGCTTCGCTTGCGTATTTAAGGGTGAATTCTAATAACCCATGAAACATGTGTTCAATGAAATATTTTTAAGAGTCTAAATTTCAAATTTTATAAAAATCGGTGGCGATTTAAAGATTTTTCCATACAAACTTTCAACCCCTTATTTGCACCCTCAGGGGGTGAATTTTAGAAAACCATGAAACATACGTTCAATTAAATATTTTTAAAAGTCTAAATATCAAATTTTATAAAAATCGGTGGCGATTTAAGAATTTTCCCATACAAACTTTCAACCCCTTGTTTGCATCCTTAGGGAGAGAAATCTAGAAAACGATGAAACACGTGTTCAATTAAATACTTTTAAAAATCTAAATTTCAAATTTTATAAAAATCGGTGCCGATTTAATTTTTTTTCCATACAAACTTTGAACTCCTATTTCACCCCTTTAGGGTTAAAATTTTTCAAAATCCCTTCTTAGTGGATGTCCAGATTACAAAAGTAAACATCTGTCCAAATTTCACGTTATTACCATGAGCGGTTACGGCTGTGCGTGCGTCTTACCTCGGTCAGTGAGGACAAGTCCTTTTATATATATAGATAGATTACTAGCGGACGCGCGCAGCTTCGCTTGCGTAATTAGGGGTGAATTCTAATGAACCACGAAACATGTGTTCAATGAAATATTTTTAAGAGTCTAAATTTCAAATTTTACAAAAATCGGTGGCGATTTAAAGATTTTTCCATACAAACTTTCAACCCCTTATTTGCACCGTTAGGAGGTGAATTCTAGAAATTTATGAACCACATGTTCAGTTAAATATTTTTAAGAGTCTACATTTAAAATTTTATAATAATCGATGGCGTTTTAAAGATTTTTCCATACAAACTTTTAACCCCTTATTTGCATCCTTAGGGGAAGAATTCTAGAAAACCATGTAACATGTGTTCAATTAAATACTTTTAGGAGTCTGAATTTCAAATTTTATAAAAATTGGTGCCGATTTAAACAAAATTCTATACAAACTTTCAACCCTTTATTTGCACCCTTAGGGGGAGAATTCTAGAAAACCACGAAACACGTGCTCAATCAAATACTTTTAAAAATCTAAATTTCAAATTTTATAAAAATCGGTGCCGATTTAATTTTTTTCCCATACAAACTTTTAACCCCTATTTCATCCCTTTAGGGTTAAAATTTTTCAAAATCCCTTCTTAGTGGATGTCCAGATTACGAAAGTAAACATCTGTCCAAATTTCACGTTTCTACGCACAGCAGTTACGGCTGTGCGTGCGTCTTACCTCAGTCAGTGAGGACAAGTCCTTTTATATATATAGATTATTAAATTCTTATTAATCTTTTTAAATTAAATTGATTATTAGGTACATAAAAATTTACTAAGATGCAAAAAATATTAGCAATGTCATTCATTTGATAATTTGGCATCAATTACGAAGTTCAATAAGAGTGACTTAATTATTTTTCAATGCATTAGGAGGTAAACTAGTTAATACATATATTATTATCACAAATTCTTATTGTTACAAATAATTTCAGTCAATTGTGAAATGTGTTGTTTCATATCCGGTAAGTTTTCCCGTTGGCTCGGACTCAATAATGCTATAGAATTAAAAATTCTCTTGTCATATCACTGATTATTAGTTAGGCACCTACTTACTTGATTTTTTTTATAGGTACTTTCAAAGACTTTTGTTGTATAGTAAACTAAAAGCGACACTTGTAGAATCGATCACCATACTTAAAATATTAAAAACAATTAAATCAGCTTCACGCTGTATCCCGCACACAGCAGGGTAGGCAAAGGAAACCTAGTGTTAAGTTCCCCACTTTCTGCCGAATTCTACTTATTTCTCGACACCAGAGCGAAGAAACAGAAATATAAATTTAAATAAAAATTTAATTTCTCTGAGTTGGGATCGAACCCACAACCAGTCGCGTTTTCAGTCACACTATGTGCACTGGCCTTAAAACTGGCCTTGGAAAGTTGGAACTTTAAATATTTTATATCTAAATATGCATTTAGAGTGCGTTGGGTCCGCCTCTTAAAAGGTAATATTTTGAAGTTGAAAAGAAGAAGAATAAAATATATTAACACTAGATTCCGCCTAAATTTCAATTCGCGTGGAATTTAAAACAATATTAATTTTATTAAATTAATAAGTATACGTTACCGAGTGAAAAAAATTTATAGCACCCAATCTACAGTAATTTTTTTATAGTATTTTTTATAATTCGACGAATTTCTGGTGTCCATGCATAATAATTTCCGTTAATAATTAAAAGTTTAATTGCTTATATGAAAAAAAATTGTTAGGTACTTATTAAAGTACACTTCATTCTTATGTACAAAACTTCTTACATTGATTTTTTTTAAATTACGCAATTCTTTTGTATAAATATAATTAAATTTACTCAGGCATTAAAAAAACAAGGTTATAAATACTTTTCATTATTATTCACATAATTTTCTACGTTCTGATTATATGTAGGGTATACATATATATTTATTGCTATGCAATATTAATTTTCAACATTCTAATTCGTTTTTGGATTGGAATATTAAAAAAAAGGATTATAAGCTTTACTACACAGTATACCTAAGCTTTAAAACACTTTTCTTAATATTATTGTGTTACTTACACTTTTTGGTTATATTCTTAATTATTTTTCCTTTTTATTCGTTATACAGCTAACTAAAAAAAAATTATATATAGATAGATTTTTCATTTATAGAATAAGTCAATATAAGTATCTATCTATCACGTATAACCACTTTAAACCTTAGAAATCTACCTTGGAAACCGTACCCTTGACTTGCGACTTGTACTCAACGATATCATCTTTCAAATAGAGCAAACTGCGTACATTAAATATAATTGAGTAAATAAATTATGATCATTAAAAGAACGGCAACGTTTAAATTCTTGATATAAATAGGTACTTACTGGAGGTTAGAGACAGAAGTTCCTGGAAACCTAATGTTAAGACACTACCGTTTCCCACTTTTCGCCGAATTCTTGAGGAATTCGCGTGTTGATTGGCGGAACTCAACTTGCCTCGTTATCAGAACGAGATGATGAAATTGAGGCCGTCGTGTCGGCTGTGACGCTGATTTAATTTGCGTGAAGCAGATTTAAACGTAAATAAATATTTTACTTCCTCGATTGGGGATCGAACCCACAACCGTCGATTTACAGTCACACCCTTGTGCCGCTACGCCACGATAGCCTCACGACGCGACGGCCTAGTTTTAGTTAAGTACCTCTATCTTTGAAATTAACATAACACATTTTTTTACAGATACAAGCTAAGATGGTGGCCAGAGATATTCTCGTAAGTGGTTTGAAAAAAGCTACTGTTCGTGATGCAAGGTATCCCACAGAGAATATACTTACTAAGTGAACATTAAAATAATATTCACTTATATATCTACATATTTTTATTAGTTTCTATATTTATATAATTATGTAAATTGAATGCAACCGTTGTATATTCTATGTAAAATAAACTTTAATTATTCGACTATTTAGGTACATCTCTATTATTGATTTATATATAAATTATGATAATTAAATATAAAAATATATATATTTCTTTTAACGCTTTATAAAAATATATTTTACAGTTTGATAAGGGATAATGATTATTTCAGACGCAAAAATATAAAATAATAGTCTGTTTATTTGTTAGATTGCGGGCTGACGAAGATAACTTTCACTTAGAAGTGGATATGTTTAGTCCTGGCATTCTAGTTACTGGTAAATACGAAGGTAATGGCGGTTACAACTCTTTGAACATCTCTGCGCATGGAACGTTCGTTACAAATATGAGTAAGTTCGACTTTACACGAAATTTCCTTATTATACAGAGTGGAATTGTCAGCACCACTTTAAATTAAATCACAGTCTTAAGTAATCTATAAAAGCCTAATATAATTCAGAAAAAAAAATAATTCCCAAAAATGAAAAAGTTATTTTTTCAAACAAAATAAATAATAAAATTATCGTTTTAAAATAAAATGCCATTTGTAAAGTATAACATAGGCACGCACACACTTACCTGTCAAAGCGGCAACGTCGCATACGTATGTGTGCGTCACACGAAATACAGATATGGATAAAAATCGTAAAATGAAAAAAAATCCTACGTCCAAACTTGAGGTACCTTGATTATTTTTTTTAATTCTGGGTTTGAAATATGTTACCCTATATGCAGTTTCAGTAAAAGAAGCGCTGCCTCTTCCACCCTGTATATATTCCTTAACATAAATAGAGGCGAGTCACAAGAGTGCAACTGTAATTGCGTCACGTTGTGGGTTCGATTCCCACTCGAGGAAATGAAATATTTAATATTATCATTTCCTTGCACTGGTAACGAGGCACCGACGCGGTGTTGAGTTCCCTACTAGACACACAACGCCTCCAAACACGTGTCCTCTAAAAATAATTAACACTAGAATAACTTTTTACTTTGTAACTTTTATAGCTGATCTTGTATACACGTGGAAATTGAGCGGAAAACCAGAGATTATTAATAACGAAGAATTTATAAGAATTAAATCTTTCTACATGAGACCTGATGTTAGCAATATGCAAATTCGTCTCACTAACGAATCAGATGATAGCAAAAGCTTAAGTAAGTGTATAAATAAAATATTTTTTATGAACACATTTTGTGCTATAGATATTTATCCTATTAAATGCGTTTATTTATTGCAAACATTACAATTATTATCACCATTTTTTTTAACAATATACTTAACTATACATGGTTAAGCTAGCAGTCAGATAAGACACCTAGTATAAGACACCTAATTCTATATTGCTTACTTACATAAATGTGAATCGACTATAATTTAATGATAATTAAATTGCTATTTTATTTAATTTTTCAGCTGATCTTGGAGTAAAAATTGTGAATGACAATTGGAGGCTGTTATATAAAGAATTGTTACCTATTGCCCAGGCTAATTGGAACAAAATTGGTACTAAAGTAGCCAACAAAGTGTTTCTGAAAGTGCCTTACCACAAATTATTCCCTGTTTAAAGATTTTCTTAAAATAAGTATAAATACAAAACACAAAAAACATATTACCTACGTAAATTGTAGACATGTTTGATTATTATCATTGTAGGTATTTTGGGAAATGAGTTAAAGCATTGTTTTGTTAAAAATATATATGTACCCTAGTCAATTTACAATAAAATTTGAAAAATTAATAAGATATTTCAATTTCATCCTTATAAATAAGTACATTTTGCTAAAAGTTATATATGAAGGTTTTTTATACACGAAAACCTTACTAGTATATTCATTTTAGTTAAATTGTAAGCTCTTCATTTTTTTAGCTTCATGCAATTCTTCATTTAGCTGAATAAGGTAACCTAAAGTTGGAAACCTAATGTTATGACTTAGGACATTCTGTCTTAAAATTCTACTCTGAAAGTTGTAATACTACTGTAAAAACCATAAAATAAATATAGACTTGATGTAATCGAAGTTACACAAACACAAAAATTCAACATAGTCCTCTTTTAGAATAAAAACTAAAATATTATTTATTATTATAGCTTTATAATTAAAATAATAAATCAGACTGGAGAATTTATAATGTATAAAATTAATATATTTTTTTTATTCAAATACGAGTTTATAAGTTTTAAAAATATTGTGGTAGCGCTAAACCCTTGACATGTTTTTTCCTTAAAAGGCGTCTTAACCCTTAAATGCATAGAGTACCAAAAATTAATCAATGATTTTTGGCGCGGATATCCGACAACAGTTTTGATATCGATACATTTGGCTGAATGGCAGTGATACCTTTGTCCATTAACTTTTTAAAATTAACTAAAATAATGACATTTGTCTTCAATATTTGTCTCTTTCTGACGTTTTAAAAATTGGCGCGCATTTATGATAGCGGATTCATTTACGTGATTTTGGAAGTGGATTATTTAGAAATATTTTGGCGTATTCGTTAAACAAAAAATATTTTCTAAAGGTAAGGCTCTTATTTATTAATTTGCTAGTACTTTTGTCCATATTCCGTAACTATCATGTGTATGGAGGGCTTATTTCGTGTTGATGCAAAAATGGGACAACATGCACTAATGGTATAATTACGACATGTATTTAGTACTATGCTTCCTTTTTTGGTTTGTTGGTTTTGTTTTGGTGTGGTATGCATGTGGTCTATAATTTTGTTATAGATATGTCTGAAAATAATCTGAGAGACGTCGAAATTGAATTTTGGTTGCGGCAGTTGGAAGATGGCACTATTTCTGAAGATGATTTGGAATCAGATGGCGATGATCTCGGTTTTTATCCTACCCAACAAGATTTGTTAGATGTTTTGGAAAGTGATGATGACGGCGCTGCGGGCAATAATAATACTCAAAACGACGAAGTTCTTCCCGATCCACCTTTGATTGTAGACGATGCTCTGCCACTAAATAGTTGTATTATACCCATGCGAACCTTAGATATTCAGAGACTGATATGGAAAAGACAGCCGATGATATATAATGAAAATCTAACTACATTTCGTAGCTCAGAAGATTATCCTGAATGTGTGATGAATCTTCAGACACCGTTTCAGTATTTTTCATACTTTTTCACTGAAGAGCTTTTAGTTCATATAGTAAGCGAGACAAACAGATACGCTGTACAAACTAAACCTGATCGGCCCGAAGTTATTACACTAGGAGAATTGAGGAAGTATTTAGGAATATTGATTTACATGAGCGTTTACCATTATCATAGTGTACGTAGTTACTGGGCTAACAAACATGGGTTTGAGGCGATAATAAAAGCGATGCCTGTCAATAAATTTAAAAAATAAGACGTGTTCTTCACTTCAATGATAATAATAATCATTTACCAATAGACCATCCCCAGCATGACCGACTTCATAAACTTCGTCCAATAATAGACCATTTGAATGAAAAGTTCTCCAGTATTCCACTTACCCAACGTTTGTCTATTGATGAACAGATGTGTTCCACCAAAATGGGTCATTTCTTGAAACAATACTTACCCAACAAGCCTCACAAATGGGGCTTCAAGTTATTTGTTTTAAGTTCACTGACAGGTTTCGCATATCGCTTTATTATTTATTCTGGTAAAGAAAAAGAAAATCGTTTGCCTAATGAGCCCGATATAGGAGTTGTGTCACACACAGTCATAAAACTTGCAAGAATAATTCCCCGAAATTGCAATCACATTATTTACCATGATAATTTTTATACTTCATTGCCCTTGATGTACTATTTTGCCAAGGAAGGTATTCAATGTGTAGGCACTGTGCAAAGAAACCGACTCGGTAAAAATTGTAAGCTACCTTCAAAACAGGACGTGATGAAGAAACAAGTGCCTAGAGGGTCGAATGTGGAATTTACTACACATGTCGATGGAGTAGATATTGCGTCTGTTAGCTGGAAAGATAATAAGCAGGTGGTACTGCTCTCCACTTATGTAGGCGCTGAACCAGTCGAGAGTATAGAACGGTATGACAAAGCCGAAAAGAAAAAGATCTCTATAGACTGCCCAAAAATCGTCAAGGAGTACAACGCCCATATGGGGGGCGTTGATCTCATGGATTCATTTTTGGGCAGATACAGAATAAAAGTAAAAACCAGAAAGTGGTATTTGAGAATTTTCTATCATCTCTAGACGTCGCAATAATAAACTCTTGGGTTCTATACAAATCGGTTGAGACCAAAAAGGGAATTGGAACCGAGAAAATTCATGAATCTGGCAGAGTTTAGGACAGAGCTTGCTGATGTACTATATACTTATGGTGCCGTGAGTCAACCCACTAGAGGACGTCCAAGTATCAGTAGTATCGATGCTGCAGTATCTCAAGCAAAAAGAAAAAAAGGATGCCAAGTTTTACCGGCTGTTGACGTTCGTCGTGATAATCTTGGTCACAACCAAGTAAAAACTGGAAGTCGCATGAAATGCATGAGGCCTGGATGTAAGCTGCAAAGTTTTATAAAATGCACAAAATGCAATGTATTTCTTTGTTCCAAGAAAGGAAACGACTGCTTCAATCTCTTTCATACCAACCAAAGAATTTTTATGTATATTTTGCATAGTGTACC